>PVKC010037712.1:0-12926 GCA_004027635.1 Crocidura indochinensis
GAACCGATGACCTTTTGCATGAAAGGCAAACGCCTTACCTCCATGCTATCTCCCGGGCCCCATAGAGAAGCCCTTCAATAGATGAATGGCTAAAGAAACTGTGGTACATATACACAATGGAAAATTATGCAGCCATCAGGAGAGATGAAGTCATGAAATTTTCCTATACCTGGATGTACATGGAATCTATTATGCTGAGTGAAATAAGTCAGAGGGAGAGAGAAAAACGCAGAATAGTCTCACTCATCTTGGGTTTGAATAAAATAAAAAAATAAAAGACATTTTTTGTAGTAATTCCCAGAGACAAAAAGAAGAGGGCTCGAAGGTTCAGCTCACTAAATGAAGCTCACCACAAAGAGTGATGAGTTAGATGAGTTAGAGAAATAACTACTTTGAGAACTATTATAACAACGTGAATGAACGAGGAAAGTAGAAGCCTGTCTAGAGTATAGGTGGGGATGGGGTGGAGAGGAGGGAGATCTGGGACATTGGTGATGGGAATGTTACACTGATGAAGGATAGTGTTCTTTGCATGACCAAAACCCAACTACAATCATATCTGTTTAAATAAAGATATATATATATATATGTATATATAAAAATATATATAGGAAGATCGATCCTGTAATATCTAGGTAGCCTTTGAAAGTAGAGAACCATGGAGAGATAGTACAGTGGTTGTCCACTGGCCATTGACCTGGACAATTCCTGGAATCACATATAGTTTCCAGAGCACTGCTAAGAATGATAACTGAGCATGTATACAGGAGTGAGACCCGAGCATTACTGATTATAACCCCCAAACAAATATTAAGTAAATAAATATATGAAGAGCATCTTTCCTAGCTGAGGTCCAAGGGAGCAGTATTATGATGAATGGTCAGAAACATTCTATGTTATTGATTCTGGAGGTGGAGGAAGGCTTCCTTGCACCAAGAAACAAGAAGAATCCCTAGAAAGTGCTAGGATCTAAAAAGGATTAGAAAATAGCTTCTCCTTTCAAGCTTGCACATAGGTACATAGATAGCCCTGCCAGTATTTTAACCTGATAAGATGCCTTTGTTTCCATCTCTAGCTTGCAGAGCCCTATACATATGTGATATGAATGAAACAAAATGAAGATACATGTGTTTGATTTGCTAGAGTTGTAGAAAGTTGTAGAAAATGATGAGCTAGTCAAATCACAATCCGGGCTTTAGTCAAATCAGAATGACAATTTTCCAGAGTTTGGGAGAAGTGAGAATATGAGATCAATTTGGTTAGGATGAAAGAAACTTGGCGAATGGAGAAGAATGTGTGGGGAAGAGTAAGAAAGTCTGTGGTAAGGGCAACCTTTTGAGAAGACTCTCCAGAAAGGTAAATGGGGGTGGGTAGGAGGTGTGTGTGTTCTCTAGAGAGTTTCTGTTCTTGGGTTGTCTTTTAAAATACTTTCTTTGGTTTGGGGGACCACATCCTGCAGTGCTCAGGGCTTACTCCTGGTTCTGTGTTCAGTAATCACTTCACTGCAGTGCACGAGATAGGAGTGAGTCACTTGTGAACAAGGCAAAGAGCCTTTCTCTTGAGCCCCTCTTCTTGATTCCTGAAAGTTCCCGAAACTTTTGTGTTGACAGGTTTGATGACAGAGAGACAGTCTGTATACCTAAAGAAGGCTTTCTGCCCTGCACCCTCTGGTGGGTGCTCTGGCTAGAAGCCCAAAGCTCAGCTGCCTTTCATGAAAAGGACACATGCCTCTGCTGTGCATATCCCTTTTCCTGGCTTGTGTTGGCAGGGCCTTTGCCTTTCTCAGGCTTCTGCCCACAGACATCCTAAGTGCCAGGACTGTATCTGAGAAGACTTCTGGAAAAGGTTTTGTGCAGAGCTAGTGATGGTTCACCTCTTTAAGCTCTGTAGCCAAGATTTTACTGACATGGAGCTGGGAGCTCACACATTGCTGTTGATCCCAATCACCCCATTTCACAGGCCAGAAAATAGAGGCCTGGCACATAAGTAGGTGAACAAATTATCTGCTCAGTGTCACATGAGTGAGGACCTTTTGTTTTGGGGCCATATCAGCTGATGATCGGAGGTTACTACTATTTCTGCACTCAGGAATTATTCCTGGAGGTGCTCAGGACACACCTTCACCATATGGGCACAAGATGGTAGAAATGAGTCCATTTCCAATGCTTGGGAGCACAGAGATCTGGAACAGGGGCCAAGACTTTCTTTAAAGTAGCCTGTGCTAAACTTTGGAGTCTGGGCAAAGGAGCTAGTGAGAAAAAGTAAAGGGATTGCTCAGAGAAAAGGGGCACAAAACCCAAGACCCCCAGAGCAGGATGGTTGACCAGAATGTACCCGCAGCTGCTTCAGTTTGTTGGGGTCTGGAATCAGAGGGTAAGATGGTGATTTTGGGAGGGCGGAGGGATGCCCAAGAGCCTGGCTGGCCCTCAAGGGAGCCCAGACTGTATGTAACAGCAAAGAAAAACCCTTTGTAGCATGATGCAGAGTGCCAGGTCTCTCAATACAGCTGGCACCTGGACTTGAGCACTAAGCTAGTAGGGGAAACAGAGGTAGTTACAGCCCAAAGTTGATCACCATTCATCTCTTCCTTCACCATTTTTCTGGTCTCCCCATGAAGAACTCAAGTTCATGTTCACAGAGAAGCAAGCAGGGACCAAAGCCTGAAGAAGACAGGGAGGGTAGCATCTGAGAAGGAGCAGGGAGTAGAGTAGCATCTGTGTCCCCGCAGACAAAGGGAGAGAGCAAGATGAGGGATAGGGACAGCATGTGACACCTGGGCCACAGGCCTGGACAGCAGCCACAGCAGCCATGAGAATAATGGCTCCTTTGTCCCTCGCATAAATTCTCCCTGAAAGAAAGGATTCCAGGGCCCACTGCAGAGAACTGGTGGCCTAAGGCCCATGGTGAGGGCCTGCCATGGCATTCGGGGAGCATTTGGGGCCCTGCACGACATTGTTCCTTCCAGATGGACAGAAGCGGGAAGCTGGAGTGCTGTGCCAGATATTCTGCAGGGGGCTGGGGTGGGACTGAAGCAGAGCCTGAGCCAAGAATTTTATTTCACAGCCAGAGACAGCAGGGAACCTTGATGGAGGCTCTGTATTAAGAAAAGGTCTCAGAGGCACTCTTGGGAGGAGGGAGCGGGCCAAGTCCCCACCCTACCAAAGTCTTGGTTGACAGTTGCATTCACAACCCACAATGGCCCAACTTCCATGCTTTACTATTGACTTCTGCAGAGATGCCTAATGGACAAAAACTTCAGGTATTGCCAGGACTTTGTCAAAGTGAGTGCAGACAACCTCATACACACCTTTTATAATTATGGAATCCCTGGCAGCTCTATCAACGCCTCACAGCCCCTGCCATTTAGCCACAGAACTTGGAATTCCTGCATCTTCAAATTTTTAAGTATTAACACCTGAATGTCAAGTAATAGAAGCATAGAAGCTTCTTCAGGCATCGAAGCCACCTAAGTAAGTTTAACAAACAAAACCAATAAGAGAATGAATAACTAGCCACAAAAAATCTTTAGACAATGACTTAATGACCTCATTGTGGGATATAATAATTTTCAAATATTTTCTATAGTCATTATTTTTTTATAATTCTATTACCACTTAACAGTAAACAAGTAATATAAAATAAACTATTTTGTGCCTGCCAAAGGGGCGAGGAGATAGGGATGAAGGAATCTGGGGACAATGGTGGAGAGAATTTTATACTGGTGATGAGATTGGTGTTGAAACATGGACTGCTTAAGAGCAGAATGTATTAAGAGCAACTATGTGAGTTATAGTGTTTAAATAAAGTAGTTGAAAAATCCCAGAAGATATTCACAGAAGCATTTTTCAGCCTGCCCCCAACATTCCAGCACACTTCAGCAGTAACAGGCACAGAGTCCTTTGGAATCTGAGAAAGTGAGGGTCAAACCCAGACATGGCCATTTTTAATCTGTTTTAACATCTGTTTGCATGTCTGTAAAAATGAACACACGCTGACCTACTGCCAAGGAGAATCAATGATAAAATCCACATCGGGTGCCAAGCACTGAGCAGCGAAGCCTACCAGGAGGGCTAGCATAATTATAGATGGTCTCAAGGGTTGTTTGGCCATTGCTCTGAGAAGACAAGGCTCTCGTGATTCCATTCCACATTCAAACCAGGAGCAAACCTGCCCTTCACTGGTGCTGAGGTTATGAACAAAGGACCCCCAGATTCATTAAGTCCTTACTTGCTAAGCATTGACAACCAAGTGAATATGATGCTAGGTAGTATCATAAACAACACAGAGGAACTAAGGAGCTTGTCTGATGCATATGAAAGCATCAGCACTTGAAGCACAGCCCTGAAGGTTATGGATCCAACACAAAAACCAAAACAAACAATAAAGTCACCTCCAAACACAGTATTCCCTGCTGTTTTGTGACTGGGGCAGAACAGGAACACACTTTCACCTCCTCCATCAAGGGCCATGATTTTGAGTGTGACACCAATAACGATGTGATATACAGGCCCACCCACTATACCAATGGCTTTGCCATACCCACTCTTGAACTTACAGGAATACAATGGTCCCTGTGCTCTGAACAGTTTATAAAAGGCACCGTGGATCTTCACTGCAGCAAGGTGAAGATGACTCTCATGTTTTACTTCAGTAGGGGTGAAAATTCTGCCTTGGAAGCCATGACAGTCAGGATGAGTCATTTACCACCTTGCCCAGGTTTCTCCTCTGGCATTGCTGCCATTGATGCCACATTGCTGCTGCTGGCAGCAGTGGTTTTTCAAGGATTCAGAATTCTGCTTCTCCCGCATTCAAGCCCTCTTTCTGCACCTTCATCTTTTCTACTTAAGGCTCTTTGGGCACAATTGGGGCTTAAATGATCTCATTCACATGTAACCAGCATCTGTGACAACTCTACTCAGTCTCATCTACTGGTACTCATGTCCTTGAGAGGTCCTCAACTGAGCTGGACAAGAATGACCTGCATAACTAATGGGACTTTGGAAAGAGTGGCTAAGCATAACATAGGATTTTAGGTCCTAAAAGACCTGGCAACTTCTAGCTCTTGAAGCTAGAAGTCTAAAACAGCATTTCTCAACCAGGGACTAGTTTGCCCTTTCCTGTGTCCCCCCCCATCCCAGGATAATGGGGAGTGGCAGGTGAAAATGAAGTATGAATGCAAATGGGTGCCATAGCACAAGATAGGGGTTAACTAGTGGGGGCAGGGGTACAACAGGAAAAACAATTTTGATTGAGAACTAATGCTCTAAAAGGAACCAACTTGCCATGTCTTTACGATACTTATCATTCTAGAAAGGTCTACAGGGTGAGAAATTGAGGGTTCCTAACAAGTAGCACAAGCTAGATTCCCATGAGGAAGGAGGAAGTCATCTTGGAAGCGATATCCAATTCAAGTCAAGCCTTCAGACAATGTAGCCCCAATTGATATCTTAGTTAGAACCTAATGAATCCCTTGAACCAAAGCTACCCAACTAGCTGCTCCAGACACCTGGTTCACAAAACTCATGTGTAAAAGAAAAGAGAGTCATGTTTCACCTTGGCTACTTACATTTGGGAGTAATTGCCCATAGATACTGGAAGATCTAACACTTTTCTGACATGTGATCCTTATTTTTCCTCATGATTCACTTTTGTGCCAAAAGTCAAAAGCCGTTAGTCACTTCAACAGCCTATGGAGCCTGGAAAATGAAATTCCAGGATGACTTCATGTAACCCTCCCAGCATTCCCATGACTGAACCGTGGTGCATCATCATTTCACAGGTGAGGAGAAAATGAATCACTTGCTGCGGGCTCTAGAGGACAGATCAGGATCTGAAACCCAGCTGTTTGGTGCCATTCAACCTGCTAGCAACACAGCCCCATGTGGGCATTGCACAGGGTCGACTGCAGTCCCTGTGAGGGAACTTCTGTGTGAGCTCTCACTTCAGTTTCCTTTGGAACAACACATGAGAATTGGGGTAGTGAGCAGAAGCAGAAGTAGAAGCAGAAGGAACTGTCCTCAGTGGCCATATCAGAATACCATTGCAATGGAGATATCACTGGCCAAGCAGAAGACATGGAGAATAAGTGGATTCATGTACATGTGATCTTATATATAAACAATTCATTTGTGAATAGAAGAAATATGGAAACTTCACACATAGGCTAGAATTGTGAGAATTGTTGGTTTTATTTCCATTCTGGATACTTATTGTCATTTAAAAATATATAATACTTTTTCTTTTAAAATTTTTAATGAAGCACCATGATTTAGAAATGAGTCTGTAATATAGTTCCAGGCATGCAGTGTAATCATTGATTATTTTTATTATCAGGAAGACATTGTCAGTGAGAGGCAGCCCAACTTGTGTCCACTCCTGGGAAAGAAAGCCCTAGCTTGGCTTTCTGGAACAATGAAAACAATGGTGTTTTCCATAGCAAAAGCAGGACCAACATCCAAAAGAGACCTTTAGACTGACTTCAGTCTGTGTAAGACAGCAAGCAGAGTGTGTGAAAAAGCCACAACTCAGGAAAACTGCCCCAGGAGGGTCCTGGGAACAGACTTCCTCTTCCTCAGCTTTGCCCAGTCTTTGTTACAAGGTCATACTGCCTATAGCTATGGCCCCAATAACTGAGTAACTTGCAGGTTTCATCCAGGGCCCAAGGGCATGAACTAATAAGGCCTAGGCAGGATTCCAAAGGCACCGGAATTGGGGGAAGGGGAAAAGGCTTTAAAAAAAAAACAAACAAAAAACCAGAAGGTTCATGGAGAAAAAAGGCAATGGAATCGAATAATATTGGTTAATATTTCGCAATTGTTGTATGCTGTGTTGGTTATGAAACTTTGGGGTCAGTGGCTTTGAAACTCAGATCAATATTCTTGTTTTATTCATCTAGGAAAGAACAGGATCGTGATTTTTAAGGGAGGCTATGCAGAATAAATAGGTCATATCTATAACATAGTTAACCTAGAGTCTAGTTGATAATAAGTGATCGATTAATAAACAATAAGTTGGGGCAGGAGAGATAGCATGGAGGTAGGGCGTTTGCCTTGCATGCTGAAGGACGGTGGTTCAAATCCTGGCATCCCATCTGGTCCCCCAAGCCTGCCAGGAACGATTTATGAGTGTAGAGCCAAGAGTGACCTCTGAGCACTGTCGGTGTGACCCCCAAACAAAACAAAACAAAAAAACAAACAAAAATAAACAATAAGTTGCCATTGTCATATCATTATTATTGCAGATACATATTGATTTGCTTTGCTTACTGTCTCATACTATCTGACTCTTGTTGTGGTTTTGTTTTGTTTGGGGGCCACATCTGGTGATGCTCAAGGCTTACTCCCGGTTCTGCACTTGGGCATCATTCCCAGGTAGTCCATATAGATATCTGGGATCAAACCTGGGTTGGTTGTGCAAGGCAAATGCCCTTCCCGCTGTATTATAGCTCCAGCCTCCCTTAGTTGTGTTTTGTTTTTCATTTGTTTTATTATTGAAGTTATGTTTTGTTTTGTTTTGTGGGCCACAACCAGCGCACATAGGCAATACTCCTGGATCTGCACTCAAAAATTACTTCTGGCAGGGTTGGAAGACCAAAAGGGATGCCAAGGATCGAACTCCAATCAGCCACATGTTGAATTGTAGTTTGTGGTTCCACAGTCCCCAGAGGGGAAAAGGGAATTCCATGCCCCCTATCTGGGTAGGATTGGAGAAGCTGATCTGGAATTCCCTGCAATAAATAATCCACACAGATATGAAGGTTTTAGCAGGCAGAAACTCACATTGCAAGCTGTTCACTCACAAGTCAGTCACTCCACCATGTGGAACCACAAACCTAGATGGCAGCTGACAACTCAAGTCTCCTGACTAGCTTATTGAGATAAAAACCAAAGTCCCACCCCCAAGGAGAGGGGGAAAAGCCAGATGAAAAGGCAATGGGGAAACAAAGCCAAAGGAAACCAATTGAGATACATATGAGAACTAATTCAAAGGCCTCTATCTACAGCCGCATGCAAGGCAAACACCCTGCCCTCTGTGGTATCATTGTTCTATCTACTCTGGCCCTCTTTTATTTAATTTAATTATTTATTTTAATATTTTGAACTATAAACAGTTTGACTTCATAACTCCATATGTGTATACTACTAACCATACTCCCCATCAAAATCCCAAGTCTCCACCAACACACAAAATACCTACCTGTCTGTTGAATCTTTCCCATTAGAAACACAGAAACATTCACTGAGTTTAGTTTTGCTGCTCTTCCCAGTGCATTTTACTTTCTCACATTCTTTCCATGAATAAAGTCATTTGACAATTGTCTTTTGCATCCTTACTTCCCTTAATATAATCACCTCAATTCCTAGCCAAAAGGCACAATCTCATCTCTTTTTTTTTACATATATGTATATATATAATTGCTTTATTTAAGCACCATGGTTACAAACATGTTTGTAATTGGGTTTCAGCCATAAAATGCACACTTCCCTTCACCACTGCAACTTTCCCACAACAATTGTCTCCCCATTTCCCTTCTCATTCATCCCCTGCCTGTCTTGAAGACAGGCATTCTATTTCTCTCTATCATTGTCATAATAGTTGTTAGTGAAGTTATTTCTCTAAGTGCACTTACCATTCTTTTTTATAAACTTCTTATCATGGGCTGGACCTTCCAGCCCTCATCTCTGTGTATTATAACAATATTGTCTTTTATTTTTCTTAAATCCTACATTACTCAACATAATAGTCTCCAAATCCAACCATGTATAAGCAAATTTTGTCATTTGATTTCTTTTAACAACTGTACAGTATTCCGTTCTATAGATGCACTACAGTTTCTTTAGCCACTCATCTCTTGTTGAGCATCTGGGTTGTTTCCAGATTCTGGCGATTGTAAATAGAGTTACAGTGAACATGGGAGGGCAGAGGATATTACTGTATTGTTTTTCTGTGTTCCTAGAGTATATCCCTAGGAGAAGTATTGCTGGATTATGGAATGGTGGGTTGTGAGTTCCACATCCCTAGGGAGGGAGAGGAATTCCCATACCCCTGTCTGGGTACAACAAGAGACACAAGTCCAACAGCAATTCTGATGCAGAAAACAATACACACACAGTTGGGAAGGTATAGCAGCCAGGTATAGCAAACTATTTATGCACAAGCCTGTCACTCCACCACGTGGAACCAAGAGCCAAAATGAGGTCTTCTTCCAGGCCTCCTAAGTAGCCTTTATTGAGATAAACACAGCCCACTAACAAGGAAGAGGAAAGAGCCAGATGAGGAGGCAATGGGAAACATCGTTTTAACAAGAAAACCAAGGAACCAATAGAGAAACATCTAATTAGAAGGCAATATGAGGATCAATCCAAAATTGGATCATATATTGGATCATATTGTATCCAATACAAACATTGGATCATATGAGAGCTCAATGTCTATTTCTTAAGGAATATCCAAATTTTTCCCAAAAGGCTGAACTAGACAGCATTCCCACCAGCAATGAATGAAAGTTCCTTTCTCCCCACATCTACACCAGCAGTCGTTATTCTTATTCTTATTCTTATTCTTATTCATTGTGATGTGTGCCAGTCTCTGTGGCATAAGATGATACTTCATTGTTCTTTTGATTTGCAGCTCTCTCGTGATTAGTAATGTGGAGCATTTGTTCATGTGCCTTTTGGCTATATGTATTAGTTCTTTGAGAAACTGTCTTTTCATTTCTTCTCCCTATTTTTTTTGATGGGGTTAGATGTTTTCTTCTTCTGTTTTTGTTGTTGTTGTTTGCTTTTTGTTTTTAGTTTTTGGACCACACTCAGTGACGCTCAGGGATTACTCCTGGCTATGCGCTCAGAATCACTCCTGGCTAGGGGGACCATATGGAACACTGGAGATTGAATCCAGGTCCATCCTGGGCAGCTACGTGTGAGGCAAATGCCCTACTGCTTTACTATTGCACCAGCCCCTGATGTTTTCCTCTTTCTAAACTCTGTCAGTACCTTGTATATCTTGATATTAACTGATGATTGTTGTGTGCAGTTTCTCCCATTCCATGGGTGACCTTTTTACCCTAGCCACTGTTTCCTCTGAAGTGCAGAAGCTTCTCAGTTTAATGTAGTCCTATTTGTTTATCTCTGCTTCCACTTGTTTGGACAGTGGTATTTCCTCCTTAAAATTTCAGCCTTTAGTTTCAGTGTCACTTAGTGTTTTGCCTATGTTTTCTCTTATATGCCTTATAGTTTCAGTTCTGATATCAAGGTCTTGAATCCATTTGAATTTCACCTTTGTGCATGGTATTAAAGGTCTGAGTTTGCTTTTCTTTGCATGTATTTGACCACTTGTCCCAATACCATGTGTTGAAAAGACTTTTCTTGCTCCTTTATGTGCTTCTTGCCCCTTTGTCAAAGATTAATTGATTGTATGACTGAAAAACATTCTCTGAATACTCAAGTTTATTCCATTGATCTGAGGTCTGTCTTAAATACAGTACCACGATGTTTTAATGACTACTGCTTTGTAGTACAATTTAAAATTGGAGAAAGTGATGCATCCCATATCTTTTCCCTCTGGATTATTTCAGCTATTCTTGGGTGTTTATTGTTCCAAATGAATTTCAGGAGTGTTTGATCCACTTCATGAAGAATGTCATGGGTATTCTTAGAGGGATTGCATTAAATTTTTACAATGCTTTGAGAAATATTGCCATTTTAATTTTGTTAATCTTCCAAATCCATAGACAAGGTATATGTCTCATTTCCTTGTGTCCTCTTTTATTTCTTGTTTTATAGCTTTCTTTGTATAGGTCTTTCACTTACTTTGTTAAGTTGATTCCAAGATATTTGAATTTCTGGGATGCTATTGTGAATAGGATTGTTTTTTTTAATATTTATTTCTTCTCGATCATTATTTGTGTATAAGAAGGCCATTGATTTTTGTGCATTAGTTTTGCTATATGAATCTATTGTTTCTAAAAGCTTTTTGGTAGAGTCTTTAGGATTTTCTAAGTATAGTATCATGTCATCTGCAAATAGTGAGAGCTTGACTTCTTCTCTTTGTATCTGGATGGTCTTGATATCTTTTTCTTGCCTAATTGCTATGATAAGTACTTCCAGTACTATATTAAATAGGAATGGCAAGAAGGGGCAGGCTTTTCCTTGTGCAAGATCTTAGGAGAAAAGCTTTCGATTTTTCCACATTGAGTATAATATTTGTCATGGGCTTGCATGGCCTTGATAAATGGCCTACATTGAGAAAAATTCCTTCCATTCCCATATTGTTGAGAGTTTTTTTTTATCATGAATGGGTTTTGGACCTTATCAAATGCTTTCTCTGCATCTATTGATGTGTTTTTTAATTTTTTGTGGAGTCATTTCTAACTCTAGGATAAAGCATTGAATTAACCTTTATACCTTAGTGTAAATTGTTTCTATACAAGAACATAATGTTAGCATTTTTATGCTGTTTGTGTTTATTATGATGCTTTAAGTTATTTTTATAATCTATTTATTGAAGCACCATGACTACAAACATGTTTGTAGTTGGGTTTCAGTTATAAAAATGAACACCCCAGTGCAATCTTCCCACCAATAGTGTCCTCCATCTCCCTCCTCCCTTACCCCCTGACTGTATTGGAGATAAGCATTCTATTTCTCTTATTCACTACCATTATCATGATGGCTGTTGATGTAGTTATTTCTCTAACTGCATTCACCACTCTTTGTGGTGAACTTTAATGATATTGACTTTCTTGCATCCCTGAAATGAATCCTACTTGGTCACTGTTTATGATGTTCTTGATGAGGCATTGGATCCTATTTGCTAGAATTTTGTTGAGGATCTTTGCATCTGTGTTCATCAGGGATATTGGTCTGTAATTCTGTAGTTCTCTTATTTTAAGCATCTCTGTCTACTTTTGTTATCAGAGTGATGCTAGCTTCATAAAAACTATTTGGGAGTATTTCTGTTTTTTTTTAATTTCCTGAAAGAGTCTAAAAGTATTGGTAGTAGTTCTTCTGAAAGGTTTGAAAGAATTTGATAGTGATCCATCTGGGCCTGGGCTTTTGTTTTGGGGAAGACTTTTGGTTACCATTTTAATTTCCTCAATAGTGATGCTTCTGTTTAGATATGTTAGATCATTCTATTTCAACCATGGGAGATTATAAGAGTCCAAGAATCTATCCATTGCTTCCAGGTTCTCATATTTTGTGGCATAGAGTTTCTCAAAGTAGTCTCTGTGTACAAGTCAGTGTTGAAGTCTCCCACTATTATGTTGTTGTTGATATATTCCTTAAAGTTTGTCAGCAATTGTTTTAAATATCTTGCTGGTCCCTCTTTGGGTGCATATATGTTTAGGAGTGTGATTTCTTACTGTTGTACATATCCCTTAATTATTAAGAAAAGTTCATCCTTGTTCCTTACAACATTTTTAAGTCTAAAGTCTGTGTAGTCTGAAATTAGTATGGCCACACCAGCCTTTTTTGTTTGTTAGATTTGGGTTTTCTTGTTTTTTGTTTTGGCCACACCCAGTGACGCTATGGGGTGACTCCTGGCAGTGCATGCACTCAGAAATCACTTCTGGCTTGGTGAACCATATGAGATACCAGAGATCAAACCCCGGTCCGGTCCGTCCTGGGTCATTTGGCTTGCAAGCTGTGTTATCACTCCAGCCCCAGCCTCTTTAAGGGAGTTGTTTGTTTGGATGATTGACCTCCATCACTGAGTTTGACTTTGTGTTTATTCTGGCTAATCAGATGTGTTTTTTGTAGGCATCAAAATGTTGGATTCAACTCTTTGATTCATTTTGTCACTTTGTGTCTTATAACAGATGCATTTAGTCCACTGAAGTTGAGAGAGATGATTGTCAGGGGAATTAGTGTCATCTTTTGTCAGGAGTTTGGTTTGTCTTGTGATATGTATTATCTTCTTTTGGGGGG
>PVKC010037713.1:0-12914 GCA_004027635.1 Crocidura indochinensis
ATGGGTTTGAAAGGTGTGGTTTTAGCTTTTCACAGCCCTGAGACTTTCTTCTCCCAAGGGTTGTCCTTGCTTTTGCTCTTGCCCTGATTTTCATGAATGAGAGAGCAGATATAGAGTGATTTGGAGTCATGCCTCTTTTTCCACCCAGCCCCTTCTCCTTTCTATTCTCCTCCTAGTCAACTTTCCAGAAAGCATTTTCACCTTCCATTCTCCATTCTGGTAACCACATGCCTTTGAATCCACACATACACCTTCCACACATGACCCCTCCAACCCCACCCCATCATTTCTACCTGCTGGTTGTCCATCTCCAAAGGCCACTGGTTCTGACCCTGACTCTGGGTCCAGATAGTGCAGTTTGGCACTGAGTCAGGAACTGGCATTTCCGGACCTGCATTGACCCACCCAGTGCTCTCTCTCTCTCTCTCTCTCTCTCTCTCTCTCTCTCTCTCTCTCTCTCTCTTCTTGTGCACACATGATGTATCTCTCTCTCTTTTTCTTGTGCATCTCAATCCTCAAGTGGGAGCCTTGATATTGAGCCCCTAGTCAAATCCTTACAGGCAGGGGTTCAGAGCACTGAAATGGAATGTTTTCATTTTATTGTGTGTTGGTGTGCAGGAAGGAAAGTGGAGACCAAGTGAGTTTCAGTCCTCAGAACCTGGCTACCTAAAACCTGGAAATCTACTTTTGGAAACCATGTAGTGTGTCTAGGATATTAATGCTGCACTGACATCTTGCTTTTTATAGAAAAGCAGCCCCCCACCCAAATAAATTTGAAATGCTTCTACCAAGTGAGTGATACCAGAACCTGAGAATGTCTAGAAACACAGGAAAAGAATCTCCTTCTGCTCATGAAATCTTTTAAAGTGATCGCTATGGTATTGTTTTGTTTTATGGATCATACCCAGCTCTGCCCTCAGGAATTACTCCTGGCAGGGATCTGAAAACCATATGGGGTGCCAGGGATGGAACCCTGTCAGCTATGTGCAAGGCAAGTGCCCTACCCACTGTGCTATTGCTTCAGTCCCTTTAATTTTTTTTTTCTTCAATGTCAACATTTCTCCCTTCTGATGTTCCCCGTCACTTTTCAACTCTACCACTCAAAAAGAAGCTGCCTGGCCTGAGCAGAGATTGTGATGTTGATGCTGCTGATTCTGAGGGCAGGGGACTAGGTATCCAGAAAATCTTGAGCCAGGGAAGTACCCCACTCTTTTCTGCTTCCCAAGCACCTCCCACAGCCTGACCAATTCTGAGTATGTCAACTGGGGGTGGGGGGCAGCTTGTCCTTCCTTTGCATTCCCTCCTTCCCTTTCCTGCTTTTTTCTTCTCCAGTTGATGAGTATCATGTGTCCAACCTTCAGGGAGGAAATTCCCGTGTCTTCCAGAATTCTCAACCAGAAGAAGGCCTGAAGGTCAAAAAAGGTCAAAGGTGAGATTCATTCTTTGTGCTCTGCCATGTTGAACTCAAGATCTTCAGCTACACAGCAGCAGTCATGGGGTTCTTCTGCCGGGGATCCTGAGTTCGGTAGGGGTATGGGTCTGGGCTGCCCCTATGGTGTCCTGCCCTGCCCTTTTCTGGATAAGCTGGTACCCTGTGGTGTTGAGGTGGAGAAGGTGGAACATCTTGTCGGAAGGGTCCTTTATGCTGGGGTGCAGGTGGGGGTGGGTAGTACTGTGGGTAGCGGATGTCTTGGATCCTCAGATCTGGGGGCCGTGGGTAGCTCCCTTTGGGAGGCGGCATGGGATGAGCCCCTGGGTAGTAAGGAATGTCTCTTTCTTTGTAGAGCCCACGAGATGCAGCCAGTCTGTAGTCCAAGGGATCCGCTGGTCCTCCCCTGAGAAGAGAACAACAGACAATCAGCAGTATATCCAGACCCTCCCCATAGCTGGGGAAGGAACGGTGGAAGCTAGATTAGGGTTGGTAGATGAGTGTGGACAGAAGTCATGCCCTTAAAAAGAAAGACACAATGGGGCTGGAGCATTCCAGCTGGTTTTGCGGTTGCTTTGCACATGACTGACTCAAGATTGATCACAGCACCACATAAGGTCTTTCAAGGCCATCAGGAACTGAACAGATTCCAGATCATGCCATGAGGACTACCATGCAGGGGTCATGTCAAAATCAAAACAAACCTCCAAAGGGCATGAAGTGTTTCTCTCTCTCTCTCTCTCTCTCTCTCTCTCTCCCTCTCTCTCTCTCTCTCTTTCTCTCTCTCTCTCTCTGTATACTCAAACTTGATTTTTTTTTAACGATCAGAGGTTATTCCTGGCTCTGTACTCAGGAATTTTTCTTCCTGGGCTTGGGACCATATGGGACGCTGGAGATTGAACCTGGGAAGGCTGTGAGCAAGGCAAATGTTCTAACCTCTGTACTATCACTCCAGCCCCAGGTTTTCTTTTTTCCTTTCCTCTTGGCCTCTGAAAAAGTAGTTTATTTTTTGTTTGATTATCTTGGTTTATTTTTAGCTTGTTTATTTTTAGGCCATCCCTGGTTGTACTCATGGATTACACCTGGTTTTGTACTCAGCAATTGCTCCTGGCAGTGCTCTGGGAACCGTTTTCAGCATTAAAGATTGAACCCAGGTCAGTTGTATCTAAAGATAGTGCCCTACCTCCTGAACTATCTTTTCAGTCCATGAAGAAGTATGTTAGGTACAAGAAGAAGGTCGGAGGTTGAGGAAGGTAAAGCACCATAAAGATAAGAGCCCAGAGGTCTGGCCCTAGGGAGTTCTGGTCGACCAGGATTATTCACAGCAGGAATGGACAAGGAGAGAGACAGATTTTTCTCTGCCTTTGAGGGTCACAGTGACCAACAAGGGCCTGAAACTAGGGAGAGTTGACTCCCTTCAAGCCTTCAGTATCTTGTCTTTCTGGGTAAGCAAAATCATCCTCCACACAAGGAGGGTCAAAGCGAGATTTTCAGAGTGGAGAGGCCTTGTAGGATGTAAGTGAGCCTTACGTCACCTGAGGCAATTTTCATGGGCTCTAGCTACATCCTTGCGTGAATTCATGGACATGTATCTCTCAATAGTTCCCAGGGAATATCCCCACCAAGAGCTAGGAGTGGACCATTCAGAATTTGCTAAAAAGCCACTGTTCTGCCAAATGAAGAAGTGCCATCAGGATGCTACCATACCAGAGTGGGGAAAACCAAGTCAGCTGTGAGCTGGATGAGGCTGGGGCAGGAGTGGCTCCCAGAAATGTCTGGACAGGAGGGAGAGCTCAGATCACAACTTTGCATCTCCAAGTTGAGACAACAGTATCTTCGGATCCATTTGCCATCTTAGAAGCAACATTTCTCCAAACCATGTCGAAGCGGCATCTCATCTAGTCAGGGGTTCAACCCATGAGTTCTGTTTGCTCTTAAAATGTCAGTAACTGGACCAGAGAGATAGCATAGCAGGGAGAGTGTTTGCCTCGAACGGAGCTGACCCAAGTTTGAGTTCCAGCAACCCATATGGTCCCCCACTCCGGTCAAGAGTGATTTCTGAGTGCAGAGTCAGAAGTGATCCCTGAGTGCCACCAAGTGTGGCCCCCAAACCAAATAAGTAAATAAATACAATAAAATGAAATGCCAGAAACCTTCCGTGCACAGCTTTACCACTATCAGCAAATCCCTCCCACTTTTTTAACACTTTTTCTTTTATTGTGCATGCATGTATGTGTTTAAAAAAGGAAATCAGTAGTAACAATAATTAATAAAAAAAAGTCTCCAATGTCGCCTCACAAGCTTCTAAAACACTTGAAAGAAATAAGAGGGTGGTGAGAAGAGAATTCTTCAGTGGTTAATCAAGCAGTGTCAATGAGGGGCAAAATCCTTTTGTAAACTGGCAGGGTTTGATGTGAACACAGCTCAGTGAATGTCTGCTAAGCAGTGCAGACAAGCTCCAAACTCCGGGGGCTTGTGGAAGGCAGCATGGAGCACATTCCTCAGGAGGAACAATAGAATTTCCCTCGACTCTTTTTATGTCTTAATTTGGCCACGTATAAAAATGAAAGCCAGATCCTTGAGTGTGTGGTAATTTACTTAGTGAGCATTTGCAGATAAGAACATTAAATTGTTTGTGTACAAGTTATTAGAGCATCAGCCACTATTATCCAGTGCAGTTGGCTTTGCTCTATTTTAAATTGCCCATGACAAATAGAACACAAATACATCATCTGCCGCTGCAGTGGTGGGAAAGACAGGACCAGGTGAAAACCTTCCCTTTCCTTCGAATGTTAGTTTTGATTTCGGAAACTTGCAGCAGCCATGTGATAGCTTTTCTCGTTCCATTCTGAGGCCTCTTGCCTCCCCCTTTCAACCTCATGCTCATTTATATTTCCAGTTGGTTCACGCGAGAGATTCCCGAAACAAACACTTTTTCTTAAAGGAAAAAAAAAAACACCTTAACCTGTGTTTTCTCCCCATATTGACTAAAGATTTCTCTGTGTGAGATGAAACATGTGGTTTTTCAGTACTCCTGTTAAGCCCTTGGGATAAATCACTGACATTGGCAACACACAAGCATTATCAGCGTTAAAATGAACATACAACCAGTGTTCCTCGGGGACCCTCTTAATATGAATGTTTCCTGTTTGAAATTTTGGAAGGAGGGAAAAGAGAAATTCCAGGCCTTGGACTTTCAGGGTTCTATTGTCTCCCTGGAGATTTGTCTCTTTCTAAAACAATATAATAAAAGGCATACTTAAAAAAATCTTAAAAATGATTTTAGTTTTGGAGAGATGATCCAGATGATGTGAAATGGGGAAGGGATTGGCAGGAGTCACTAGAGTCTACAGGACAACCTGGGCCAAGCCCACATCATTCTGTGACTTGGGGTATAGGGAGTGACCCTGGGCAGATGGAACAAAACTCAAGGTAATGTCAAGTCCTCAAATGCTTCCTCTGAGGGAACCCTGCTGTCTGGGATGTGTGTGTGTGTGTGTGTGTGTGTGTGTGTGTGTGTGTGTGTGTGTGTGTGTGCTTTTATGCAGCAAAAACCAAGAGAAAGAGCTGTTCTTTGTCAAGAAATAAAATTTACTTTTTCTGTTTAATTCATCAATTCATCATAACAGCTATCACTTGAAATATTTTAAAGAGAAGAAAAACAAGGTGCCGGCCTAGAAAAACACTATTTAAGGTTCAAAGAGTATGATGAGATGAGTTTTTCTTGCTTTGATGGGTGCATGCATGTGCGCACGTGTGTGTGTGTGTGTGTGTGTGTGTGTGTGTGTATTGTTCATAACAACTTTTTTTCTCAAAAGTGAGTATTTCCTTCAAACTTTTGCTGCAACTTCTAAATGCTTGCAAAGATGAGCATTTTTACACCTAAAATGAAATTTTTTATTTGTAATTGTTTATATTATTGTTGAAATATTCAGGAATTATACCTAGCAGTGTTTGGGGGACCCTATGGGATGCTGGGATTGAACCTATGTTGGCCACATACAAGGCGAGTGGCTTACTCACTGCATTATCTCTACAGTCCCATCAATGTTAATATTTATGATTCAATGTGTTAGAACAACTCATGTCTCCAAGGTGCCAATATATCTCCCCCTCACCACACACACACACTGTTCCTAGGTTCCTTTCTCATCTAAGCCCTTTTTTACTGTCTCCATTACCTTATGAGGCAACATCAGTTCTGTCACCAGACTCTAATGGGTCTGTTTTCATTGATCATTGTCTAGTCCCTTACTTCATTTCTTTATATAACACCCATGAGTGAGATCACATGGCATTTGTCTTTCTCTTGATTTCTTTGGCTGTCTCATGACATCCATTGGTTCTATATATGTCATGGCAAAATGCAAGATTTTATCTTTTCTCTGAGTGAAGTCGTACTTGGTTCCACTGCTTCTTTATCCCTGCTACTGAGTACTTCTGTTACACATCTTAGCTGTGGTGAACAGCGCCACCATGACCATAGTGTGCATATAACTTTACTATCAGAGCTTGGGTATTCTTGGGACAGATACCAAGTACTTAATGGATCATATAGGAAATTCAATTTTCATTTGCCTTACAAGTCTTCAGATTGTTAAAACAATAATTTGGGGGATGGGGCCTTTGGAAACAATGTTCTGGAAGTCTTGGACTTCCACCAGCAATTCTCAGACAACTGAGTTGGCCATTCAAATGCTGCCTGGACCTGAGGCTATGATGTGACCTGGGTTTTCCAGGATCTATTTGAGGGCCTTCAGGGCTATACCCTGAATGTTCAAAGACCATAAGGTGCTTAGGTCAGGTATATAGTAAGCATGTGCTATAGCCACTGTACTATCTCCTAGTTCCTAAAAACAATTGTTAAAAACTATGCCCTCCTCATTAGTTATAGAAATTGATGCATAGAAAGGAGAAAGAAGAGAAAGCTGAAATTTTGGTTTAATTAGTCTTGCTCTTTGCTTTTCTTTTGCCTTTGTGTAAAAATGAGTATTTTTTCCTTAATCATTCTATTTTTATTACTTCTTGGGGCCACATTATTGGTGTTTGGGGTCCATAAGCGCACTATGGGCAGTGTTGGGACTCTAAGCCAGAACTTTCTTTGTACCTACACCATGTGAAACATACCCAGGCACTGAAATTTAATCTCTGTAGGTATACAGAGAAAACAATCTGGGCAAAGAAGTGCTTATCAGAGTGACAGGTGCTTCTGAACCAAACCTGAGAAACTCAGGGATGCCTTCTTCAGGAGATACCTTTAAAAACCAGACTCCAACTGACAAATGTATCAGTAATCCAAGGGTCCTCGTTTTTCAAGTACACTCTTAAATTTTATTCATAGGTATTCTTTTTCTTTAAAAAAAATTCAGGGGCCCGGGAGATAGCATGGAGGTAAGGCATTTGCCTTTCATGCAAAAGGTCATCAGTTCGAATCCCGGTGCCCCATATGGTCCCCCGTGCCTGCCAGGAGCAATTTCTGAGCATGGAGCCAGGAATAACCCCTGAGCACTGCCGGGTGTGACCCAAAAACAAAAACAAAAACAAAAAAAAAATTCAATAGAGAAATTTGGCTCCATATACTATTTACTTAAAAAAAGAGAAATCAGGCTATATTTGCTATCCTTATAACTATTTATAGGAGTTGTCATGAAAAAGACTTGCATTTAAAAATTTTCTACTAGTGGGGCCGGAGGGATGGCATGAAGGTAAGGCATTTGCCTTGTATGTAGAAGGACGGTGGTTCAAATCCCGGCATCCCATATGGTCTCCCGAGCCTTCCAGGAGCGATTTCTGAACGTGGAGCCAGGAGTAACCCCTGAGTGCTGCCAGGTGTTACCCAAAAACCAAAAAAAAAAAAATTCTACTGGTGATTAGAATTTTCTGGATGGGGACAGAGTGATAGCACAGTGGTAGGGAGTTTGCCTTGCATGCAGCTGACTCAGGATGGACCTGAGTTCGATCCCTGGAGTTCCATATAGTCCCCAGAGCCAGGAGCAAGTTCTGACCTCATTGCCACAAGTAACCCCTGAGCGTCACCAGGTGTGATAAAAAAAAACCCAAAACAAGAATTTTCTGGAAAACAGCTGGATTTTGGTTTTGCTTGGAAACTCATCGTAACCATTTTGGGAAAACACTTTTCAGCCAGAGATGGCTGCAGTCATGAAGGCTAAGTTCTGAGTGTCAACCTGACAAAATAATGTTACTGACACAAGAAGAATGAATCCCCAAGGATGACTTTCTTTACATGAGAATTTCCTCTTTTTACCACATCATTAAGTCATGATATTTTCTTAAGAAAAGAGAAGGTGAACTAATTAGGTGAAGGGAAAAGGATCTGGGAACTCAAACTTTGTTATGGAAAGATGGATGCATGCTCCTACCTTGAAGAGGATGGTATTGCAGAGCGAAAATACTCAGGATTGACAGGTAGAGCTCTTGTAACTCCCTTTGCACCCTCATGCCCGGCCACCATTGCAAAGAAAATCTCTTTCTTCGGTGTTCACTATTGTAGGTCATTCATTCTGACCTTGTCACTCTCTCCAAATGCCTATGGCCATTTACTCATACTGTGGAATGTGTTGCAGTCCCATAAACCCAGTGATCCTATAGATCTTCCTGGGGGCTTAGCACAAGTATTTGCAGATCATAGGTGCTACACAAATTTATGTTGAACTTATTCCAGAGAGTTTGATTGGGAAAAACATAAACAAACACAGTAACCAAAGAGGGTCAAGTGTATTCAGGGGTTGAAGTAGTTAAAAGACTGGGAAATAAGGGGGAAGGCGGCTGTCAGGGAATGCATAGAAGCCTGGCCACCATGCAAGTTAAGACTGAAGTTTTTCCAAAGGAAGGAGAAAGGGAGGGATGGCAAATTGAGAAAAACATTGTATTGGGCTCCATTGAAATAGTAAATAGAGATCATGGATTCTCAGACTCCTGCTTTTTCAATTAAAAGATCTTGAAAGTAACAGAAAAGGTCAGTGGTTGAAACAGAGACTGCACTGAAAGAGCTGGTGGGAGAAGTGGGTCTGGTCAGGTTTAACTATGAAATAATCGGGGTCTTTGGGACCCTTGGAAGCTATAACCCAGCACCTTGCCATGGACAGAACAGATTTCCTTGCCAGAGAGCAGAGGGATATCTGGCCAAGTGTCACAATCCAGATCCTGGAGAGAAGAGTAATGGAGGATTCCATATAAATCTGTGCAACCATGAATTCAGGCCTGGGATGGTGACATCTAACACTGCCTTAGGGGCCTGAGGCCAAGGATAAATCCTACAGTTGTCAACATGCAGCCATGCCAAGAGTGGACTCTGGCAATTCAGCATGGGACCCCAAGATGATTGAGGTGGAAAAGACACCAGTTCTAGAGCTTATTAGGAACTGAGTAAAGCCACCTATGACTTTCCCATCATCAAGACTCTACCCAGCATCTAACCTTGGGGTGTACAGAGTGTCTATCTGTACAGAGTTTATATGATAGACTGTGCTCATCTTTGGAGCTCCCTAGAGCACAAGAGTTGAATGAAGTTGGTAAGAAAAACAGGATGTGTGTGTGTGTGTGTGTGTGTGTGTGTGTGTACACATGCATAAATTATGTCCCCATGTTGTGAAATCTCCTTAGGCAGATGGGTCTGAAGACAGTTAGCCACAAAGGATTAATAAACCAAGCCAGTCAGGAGAGTCATGAAGTCAGTCTGGTTCTTGCCTCATGGATGATCTCTCTGCCTTTTCTTTATTCTCCCAGTACAAAATTCTCCAGGGCAATGGAAGGTTAAGTGGTATCCAGGTGAACTTTTACATATCTAAGGGGTAAGTTTAAAGATAGAGGAAGTTGGGGGAATGCCTTTGTTTTGTGTTACTAGCTGGGTATCATCTTATATGTGTGTTTGTGTGTTTTCATTTAATTTTAGGCACCATGTTTAACGATAATGATAATGGCAGGGTTTCATGCATAAAATATTCCAGCCATACCTGCAACCAGAGTATCAGTTTCCCTCCACTATGTCACAGTGTCCTATTCCCCTAATTTCACTCCCTCACCCTACAATGTTATTAAAAATTTGTTTTCCTATTAAACACTAATGTTTGGAGTTTTGGGGCTTATTTATTTCCCAGAAATGAGAGAGATTATTCTGAATCTGTCCCTCTCCTTCTGACTAACTTCATTAAGAATGATAGTTTCAGGATTCATCAGTACAGCAGCAAACACATTAATTCATCTTTTCTTTAAGCTGAGCAGCATTTCATTGTGTAAATGTACCATCGTTTCTTTATATAACCATCTGTTTTTAGACATGTGGGTTATTTCCAGGTTTGGGTAATTGTGAATAGTGCTGTAATGAATATAGGGGAGCAAATGTCTTTTCTGTATAGAGTATTTTTGTACCCTTGGAATAAATGCCTTTAAGAGGTGAAATTGCTAGACTATATGGAAGCTTACTTGACTGTTTTTTGAGAAGTATCCACAAACATCAAACTCAATGGTGAAAAATTTAACACCTTCCCTCTATGATCAGTAATAAGACAAGGCTACCCATTTTTGCCACTGCTATTCTGTATAATACTGTAAGTACAGTTTGGTCATCCACCTCATTTCTTACTCATAGGTATATTTCCAAAGGTAAAATCTCATTATTTTTGATACCTGCAAAGTATTATGTGTTCTGAACAAAAATGATTTCTTGTTCCAAAATAGCCTTTTGTGTTTCCTTTTTTGGGTAATTACTGACTATACAAACAAATCTGAGGTTCAAATAGGAGAAGGCAACATGATGTTCAATTCTGGGCATGTAAGGGAGGAACTTACACCCCTTGGCAGAAAGTCAACATCTGGAAAAGTCACATAATTCTCAAACTTCACTTAGATTATTTGGGGGCTGTGTTGGTGTTAATGATTTCTTTTCTGGTTCTACAAATTCCACAGGGTTAAAAAAATCCGCATCAATGGACATACTCTTAGATTCTTGCATCACCCACATTGTGTGGACAACAGTGCTTTTAGTCTGTGTTTGAAATTCTTTTAGTGTCAGGTTTCATCACTGGACTTTCATCTTTGTTCCAGGCACAAATGTGGTCAGCCTCATTCTTAGAAGAGCTCTCTCTGAAATGCTTATTCCATAGCTTTGATTTCAGCATATTTTACAGAATCATAAAATATCATGACGATTTGATGGTCTATGCTATTTTAGAAAAACAATCCTACTTTCATCACTCACATTCCCAATTGCCTTATGAGGAGAGAATCTTGCTCTTTGCAACAAACTGGAGTGGAAGGAAAAGATATTGCCAAATATTTTCAGCTCTCACTAACACCAAGGAAATGTCTACAAAGAAAATGAGGAAGAAAGAATAAGAAGGATTCAGAGATGTTTTGAAAACATCTCTTACAACAAGCATAGTTTTGATCACCCACATTCAATTGCATCTTTTGTGTTTTTCTACAATGACTGTTGGGGATGGGTTAAGAGAGGGGCATTGGTGGTGGGAATGTTGCACTGGTGAAGGGGGGTGTTCTTTTTATGACTGAAACCCAACTACAATCATGTTTGTAATCATGATCCTTAAATAAAGATATTATTTTGAAAAAAAATTCAGTTATTAACTAAATGCACTACAGTGAGGAGGGGATCCTACATAAGTCTTTAGAAGATACTATCTGGAAAAATGATTCATCCTATCTGATGGTAGGAGTTATTCTCAAAATATGGTCTTGTTAAAATAATTCCCTTTGTGTGGGGGTGAAAAATAAACCAAAATGGATGATGAAACAATCAGAAAATGACAACATAACTGCACATGTAGAAAAGGAATTTTGTGGAAAGGTTAAAACTATCATAAGTGGTTGAAATAAAATACCCCATATACTTATCCCCAATATAATGACCCTGTGGTCCTTTGACCATAGAACACATTCTATTTAAAGAGAATAGCAATCTAAGGAACAAAGCATAACTTAGTAGGCCACTAACATCATATTTCTCTTTCTGTTAAAACAGTAGTTCCTGGAATTTCAATAGCTAAATGCCAAGGATTTTTTCCCCATTGTTATGCAAGAGGCAATGGTTGACATCCAAGGTCAAACTTAGAGGGCCAACAGGTTTGAGAGCGCAAGGTCCTGAATCCTAAAGAAAGTCTTCCTTGCCTCAGAGGGGAAGCCAGGCACCATTTCTTGCCTAAGATGATTGACTGGAAATAGACCATTATAGAGAAAAAAAGAAAAAAGAAATAAACCACACACATATGTTATTTGTGAGGGCTGCCTTCCCCGAGCAATTAGATTATACGTATTTTTAGAGTACTAACATTTTGGGTAAGAATTTTACTTATTTCGGTCACATCTTTTCTCTACTGTGAATGTCTAAAGCCTTAAGCAATAGGAGCATTTTGATGATAGGTCATTTGGATCCCTCCTCCTGAGAGCGAGGACCACATTGCTGGACTCCCAAATTCTCCCATCCTCCTATAAACGCAGCTACCCAGAGCTTTGTGACCAAGGATACAGCCGCTGCAGTTCTCTTCATCAGAATTCAGAAGTATCCTATAGCTCAGGACCAAGCTTCTAGTGCTGGATTTAGAATTACCAATAAACTCAGATTTCTGAGTCCAGAAACTCTTATTCATAGACCTCCAGCAAGTTGTATTCCATGCACAGCATTTTCATGTGTGATTCTTCATGAGCACAACGCAGGTAGGAACTATGATCCCTGAGTCATAGATGAGAAGACTGAAGAACAGAAATTTGAAGTAACTTGTGGCCAGAGTGGTAGTGCAAGTGGTAAGGCGTCTACCTTGTGCAAGCTAGCCTAAGACGGACAGTGGTTCAATCCCCCAGCATCCCATATGGTACCCCAAGCCAGGAATGATTTCTGAGTGCATAGTCAGGAGTAACCCCTGAAGGTCGCTGGGTGTGACCCAAAATTCAAAAAAATTTTTTTTGAAGTAACTTGATCAAGGTCACACAGGTGTAGCAGGACCCAGATTCAACCCCAGCTAAACTGACTTGCAGGGCACATGCTTGACTATGAATTTAGTTTGTGAAGTCTTTGGCTTCTTTATTTTTGGACCACACCCAGAGACGCTCACTTATTACTCCTGGTTCTGAATTCAGATTATTCCTGGAGAGTTCTGTGCCCAAAAAGCAACATGTCTATTAAAACATTCTTTGCCTTTCCCCTCAGATTTTACATTTTTCACGTTCCCAAATAAAAACCTATTTTTCTTCCAAAGTTTCTTTCTTTCTTTCTTTCTTTCTTTCTTTCTTTCTTTCTTTCTTTCTTTCTTTCTTTCTTTCTTTCTTTCTTTCTTTCTTTCTTTCTTTCTTTCTTCCTTTCTTCCTTCCTTTCTTTCTTTCTTTCTTCCTTCCTTTCTTCCTTTCTTCCTTCCTTTCTTCCTTTCTTTCTTCCTTCCTTTCTTCCTTTCTTTCTTTCTTTCTTTCTTTCTTTCTTTCTTTCTTTCTTTCTTTCTTTCTTTTTTTTTTTTTTTGC
>PVKC010037714.1:0-12904 GCA_004027635.1 Crocidura indochinensis
GCCATGGTCTTGAGATAAGAAACATGACAGAGCACAAAAAATCAAAGAGAAAAGAAAGAAAAAGTATATATATGGAAAATAGTGGGCTACTACTTCTATATCTACACCAAAATGAGAAGGTCGACATAAACTAGGTAAGAGAAAAATAAAATAGTAATAAGATAAGTAAATTAGAAAAAGATTATTTTGAGCTTCTTGTTGTTTTTTTTTAATAACTGAAGCCTAATTAAAAATCATGGTGCTGAAATAAATATATTTATAAAAAATAAACACAATGCAATACTGCGCAGTCATAGTAGTATTATAGTACTAATAGTATTAATAACCATTAGGAAAAATACAATCTATACAATGAAATTCTATGTGGCCATTAACATAATGAAGTCATGGGGCTGGGCAGTGGCGCTGGAGGTAAGGTGCCTGCCTTGCCTGCGCTAACCTAGGACGGACCGTGGTTCGATCCCCCGGTTCACCATATGGTCCCCCGTGCCTGCCAGGAGCGACTTCTGAGTGAATAGCCAGGAGTAACCCCTGAGTGTTACCGGGTGTGACCCAAAAACCAAAAAAAAAAATAATAATGAAGTCATGAATTTTACTTATATATCGATGGACATGGAGAGTATAATGCTGATTGAAAAGAGTCAGAGGGAGTGGGAGAAGCATAATAGTCTCACTAATCTGTAAAAAACAAGGAAAATAAAAGACAATGTGGGAATGATAGCAGAAAACAATAGAGATGAGGATTAGGAGAACCAACATATGGTAGGAAGCTTGCCACAAAGAGCAAAGATTTCAGTTAGGGTAGAGAGGGTCTAATATGAAAGGGGCATTCATTGTACCCCTTCATTACCAGGAGTACAAACCATAGTCAAAAAAAGAAGATTGAGGGAGAGAGAAGTAAAATTCCTGCCCAGAGGCAGATAAGAGTGTGGGTGGGAGAAAAGAGGACATCAGAAATGGGGAAGGGGAAACTGTTGACATTGGTGGAAGGAAAAGTGTACTGGTAAAGGTTGTTATATATTTTATGACTGAACTCAATCATGAACAACTTTATCTGTGGGAAAAACTGAATTATGAACAACCTTAAAACCGTGGTATTTAAATAAAACTATATTTTCAAAAAAGAAACTCTCCTTTCAATTACCAATAGCCCCTAAAAGTAATTAGTAATATTGACACTCTGGGAATAATATTTAAATGCTGAACTTTATGTAAATGGTCCCTTGGGAACATATACACTGGTTTGTGTGGCTTCTCCCACATCTGAGTTAAAAAGGACTGTCACCATAAGCAACAATGTCAATCTTGGGATACTCAACAGACAAGCATCACCTAAGACTGCATATTTTTAAAAACCTGCCTTAGGTAATCAAGGGTCCCATGGAAGTGACAGTCAAGATGGAGAGGGTGATATATTTCAATATTACAGAATTGATATAAGTTGGACATTTTCTTGATTTCTAGAAATTGAATCAAAACCAATTTGTTATCTAGTCTTGTATGTCTTGTTGAAGACTGCCATCTCAGAAACGAAAATCTCTCCATATGTTAAATCAGGGTCAATATTTTATTGGATCCGAGTTAGACCACAGTTTGTCACTCATGTCTCCAGCAATCTACTTACTGATCAGGCTACAGAGCTCAGGCAACCTGGAATAGAAATTCTCCCAGGGGCATTTTGTATTAAAGATATGAAGAACTACCTCCTCAGTGCAGGAATAACAAATATCATTTCCTCCAATAAACATGGTGAGTAACTTCCAATCATTTCTATAATTTATTCTCTGAAATAAAAAGAAAGCACACGAAGTCATGTCCTAGGATCACTTTCAATAACAAGTGCAAAAGAGCTGAACAATTGTCTGTAGAAATCTTTACACACCAGAGATTTTTGTAAAATTAGTATCATATACACTTGATTTTGAGACCTTTAGGTCATAGGTCTTATATATATATAGTCATATCATTTGAAACTACTTTTACAATTAGATTCTCTAAATTTCCATGTGAAAACTGACAAAACTTTAGCCCCTTCAATAGCTGTTTCCTTCCCACTCCCCACTTGTAAGTTTCCCTAATTTGACTGACCACAACA
Source organism: Crocidura indochinensis (assembly GCA_004027635.1). Taxonomy (NCBI): domain Eukaryota; kingdom Metazoa; phylum Chordata; class Mammalia; order Eulipotyphla; family Soricidae; genus Crocidura; species Crocidura indochinensis. The sequence goes on from PVKC010037714.1 coordinate 2,096, forward strand.
GATGCCACCCATACTCCCATAGACTCACCCTGTCATTCTTCATCTTTTTTACCAACTCTGAGACCTGGTTAGGTATGTCCCTGTGGGTATAGACAGAAAACAGTGGTGTGAAGAATAGGCAAGTGTGGCATATAAAAGAGATATCCAATAGTAAGCCTAGACTGCCTAAGGAGGTTGAGAGATCCCTTTTCTGATATTGAAATAACTCATCCTCTTAAAATTGACTCTAGAGATAATCAGGGTGAATTCAATATACAAACATGTTCATACACAAAAATTAGCAAACTGGTCCTAAAATAGTTGTTAGATTGATATTTCAATGTATCCAAATTAATCATCATAAATTCCCATTGAGTATTTTATAATTATGCCTCCCCAAAGGACTTGTGAGCAAAAGTACCACAGGTAGGATGATTATCATGTGTACAGCCAACCTGAGTTCAGTCTTTGGCAACCCATGATCCCTAAAGCTTTCCAGAAATAATCCCTAACTGTAAAGCCAGGAGTCAGCCCTGATCACAGCCAGGTATAATACAAGACAAAATGAAAGAATAGCATTTGATATGTTATAAAAATACTGAATTATTTCTAATATCATCACCAACATTGTCCATATCACTATCCTTATCACAGATAAATCTTTGCAACCTGCCTAGGCAAAGACAAGTGTACACTTGATATTTGCTCCACACAGAGCATCAAATGTTCTCCAGGAAATACCATATAGTGAGAAATAATGCAGACAGCACAAAGTAAAAAAAATCAAAATCATTCAAGTATCTACTCATTTAATTAAGCCACAAAAGTGTAAATCAAGTATAAGATGCAGAAATTCAAAGGATTATCAAAAATTATATCAAGAAACTTTATGCCACAAAATATGAGAACCTATAAGAAATGGATGAATTTTTGAACACTGATTATCTTCCATGGTTGAACAAGGAGGATGTAGCAATCTAACACCCCCATCACTACTGAGAAAATTAAAATGGTAATCAGATGTCTTCCCCAAAAGTAAAGCCCAGGACAAGATGATTCACTAATGAAGTCTTTCAAACTTTCAAGAGGAACTACTACCAATCCTGGTCAGGCTCGTTTATGAAATTGAATAAGCGGAAACATTTCCAGACAGCTTGTATGAAACCAAGATCACCTTGATACCAAAACCAGCCAGAGGTACAGCCAGAAAAGAAAATTACAGATCAATATCCTTGATGAATACAGATGCAAAGATCCTCAATAAATTCTGGCAAATAGAATTCAATGCTTTATCAAGAAGATCTTTCACTATGATAAAGTAGGTTTCATCCCAGGAACGCAAGAATGGTTTAACATTTGTAAATCCATCAACATAATACAAAATATAAACAGGAAGAACAATAAAAATTACATGATCATATCAGTAGACACAGAGAAAGCATTTGATAAGGTTCAGCACCCATTCTTGATAAAAAAAAAACACTCAGCAAGATGGGAATGAAAGGAACCTTTCTCAGTCTACTCATGGCCATCTATCACAAGCCAATGGCAAATATTATCTTCAATGGAGAGAAACTGAAAGTCTTCCCTCTAAACTCTGGTACAAGACAAGGTTGCCCCCTCTCACCACCCCTATTTAAAATAGTACTAGAAGTACTTGCTATAGCGATTAGGCAATAAAAAGATATCAAGAACTCAGACTCAGAGGCCTCTCTACACCTTACCTCAGGATGGAGTCTTTCAACAGAGATAGGCAATTTGAAGATTCTGAACCTGAAATATCTCTATCAAAAGAATGTTTAAGGAAGGGAGTCATGAGAGATATGATGATGGGTATTAGGACTCAAGGTGAGTCAAGCATAGACATGAGAGACAGAGGGAGGTAAAGTCATCAACTCAAAGGATAAAACAGGCATCAATATCCATATAACTCATTGCGGAAGTAGATAGATGTACAGGAACTCTGTTCTAGAAGTAGCACTGAGAACTCCCCAATTTGTTTTTGACTCTTCTACCCTTCCCAATCACCAGTCACACAGCATGACCTAGACCAAATCCCTCCAGCAGGTTAATAGAAGTTCTGTCTGATTTTCATGAGGGCGCCTTGCTCACATGGAAATGGATCCTAACACTGGATGGTTCCGCCTGAATCCAGTGTTGTATGTGTTCATGTAGCCAAGAGAGTAGACTCTCAATTTAGGGTTGAATTGTTGGAGGATATCTGAAAATCAAAGAAGGAGACATGTTTAGTCACTACCCCCCAAAGTAGTCCACTTGGCTAACAAAGTAATTAGTTCGAAGAGAACTATTGGGCTTTTAGGTCAGATATGAGCCATACATTATCTTTTCCCTTATTAATCTTTTTATTTGTTTTTTTGGGTCACACATGGCAGTACTCAGGGGTAACTCCTGGCTCTATGCTCAGAAATTGCTCCTGACAGACTGGGGGGATCATATGGGATGCTGATATTTGAACCACTGTCCTCTGCATCTGAGGCAAATGCCTTATCGCTGTGCTATTTCTCCCACCCCACCCTTATTAAATCTTGAAACCAAAAGCAAAAACTTTGTGCATGCAATCAACCCATTACACAGTGCACACAGGAGCCTAATTTCGTTGTGAGCAAATTTAGAGAGGTCTGTTTTTCATGCATTTTTCAGTATCAATAAAATTGGCTTACTGTTATAGCAGCCATTGATCCACAGATTCAAAACATGCAGTTCAACAATAACTTCCTATATTCACAAATTTGAAAAGATTATGATAATTGACATTATATATGTTGAGACAACTCTCCCACAAACTCTTTTGCTTGTAGACATTGTTTTTGTTCATATCAAAGTTAATTTCTCTTCACTATTTAAAGACTTTAATTTGAAAATTCAAATTGTGCCTCTCAAGATAATTATTGGTCTAGTTATTTAAACTCAATACAAACATTCCATTTATCCTTTAACCACACTCATCTACCATCCTTACCAAATCATTACCAACCCAGACTCATCAAATGTGGCTTGGAAGTTTTAGGAACTGAATGCCATTACACAGAAATCAAACATTCCTAGACACTGCTCCCAGCTACCTAGTAGTAGCAATCCAACTTCACTGCCCTATCCCAACACCAACCTCACATTCTGACAACTACACTGCACAAGACCATTAAAACCAAGAGCCAAAGTATGCATTCTACAGGAGCAACTGTCTCAGTAGTTACCAGATACCTACCTATATTCATCTTCAATCTAAAGTATTCAGTACAACAGTGATACAAAACAGCACCTATTTATGTAACCCTTATGAATTGTGAAAGTAATATCTAAGACAATGGGAAATAGAAAAGAAGGCACAGAAGATAACAATAGAGAACAACCAAAACCAATCAGGGTATAAAGTGCATCACATTTCTGTAATCTGTCTTTGGAATAAAAATTATAACAATGCTTAAAGATCTGAAAGAGACATTTGAGCAAAAAAGTCAATGAACTTGAAGATGCATGATGGGGGATAAATGAAAAATGAAAAAATATTCAAATAACAGAATTTAAGAAACAGCAATACACCTTAAAAGAAATTTAAAGTCACAATTCAAACTTATAAACTTGAAAATATGGTAAGAAATACATCAAGAATAAAAGAGTAAATAAGAGATATGGAGGAAAGGAAGAAAACAGAGCAAAACTTGGCAATGACAAAAGGAACAGTATTCAAATCAGGAATGCCAGGAGGAGAAGTAATACAGAAAAGAGAAGACAAGTTAAAGAGATGACTAGCAATAATTTCTTCAATATGAAAATGAGGTTTTGCCTCAGACAAAATCAAAACCACATGCAGAAGAGAAAAATTCGGATTTACAACAAATTTCTCTGGGGGAAACTACAAACAAGAGAAAAAAACGAAACATTTAAAAATTTAATGAAAATAACTTCCTGGTTACCGGACAGCACAGTGGGTAGGGCATTTGAAAAGCAGGACAACCCAGGTTCAAATACCATCATCCTATATGGTCTCTCAAGCCTGCCAGGAGAGAATTGTGAGTGCAAAGCCAGGAGTAAGCCCTGAGCGTTGCTCGTTGTGACCCAAAACTCAAGAAAGGGAAGGAAAAGGAGGAAAGAGAAGGGGAAGAAAAGGAAGATAAGGAAGGGAAGGGGAGAGAATGGAAAGGTGGAAGGAAAAGGAAATGGGAAAGGGACAGAAGGGAAGGGAAAAAGAAGAAATGGAGAGGAAAGGAATGTAATGATAGGAAGGAACAAAATAAAGGAAAAAATAGGGGAGAAAAGAGAGGAGAGGAAATTAAAGGAAAAGAAAGGGGAAAGGAAAGGAAAGCAAAGGAAGGGAAAGGAAATGAATGTAAGCGATGGGAAAGAGAAAGGTAAGGAGAGAAGAGGAAAGGGAATGAAAGAAAAGAAAAGAAGGAAAGAAAAATAAGGACAGGTAAGTAGAGGAAAGGAAACGAAAGAAGAGGAAAGGTATGGAAAAGAAAGGGAACGGAAAGGAAAGGAAAGAAAAGTAAAGAAAGGGAAAGGAAAGGAGATGAAAGGAAAGGGAGGAAGGGAAAGGAACAGAAGGAGAAGAGAGGAGAGGAAAGGAAAGGAATGGAAATAAAAGATAAAAGGAAAGAAAAATGCAAAGAAGAAAAGGAGATGAGAGAAAAAGAAAGGAAAGAGTAGAGGAAAGAAAAGGAGAAAGGAGAGTAGATGAAAGCAAAGAAAGGAAAAGGAAACAAATGGCAAGAAAATGAGAGGAAAGAGAAAAGGAAAGAAGGAAAGGGAAAGAAGGAAAGGAAAATAAGGAAAGGAGAGGAAAGGAACAGTAATGATAGGAAAGAGGTAAAGAAAGAAGAAAAGAGAGAGGAAAAAGGAGATGAGAGGAAAGGAACTGGAAGGAGAAAGGAAAGGAAAGCAAAAAAGGGAAAGGAAAGGAACGGAAAGGAATGGAAAGGAAATGAAAGTTTAGTAGAAGGGGCGGAAGGTGGCGCTAGAAGTAAGGTGTCTGCACTGCAAGTGCTAGCGTGGGACAGACCATGGTTTGATCCCCTTGCGTCCCATATGGTCCCCCCATGCCAGGAGGGATTTCTGAGCGCATAGCCAGGAGTAATCCCTGAGCGTCAAACGGGTGTGGCCCAAAAACCAGGAAAAAAAGTTGAGGAGAGGAGAGAGAGGAGAGGAAAGGAAAGGGAAAAAAAGAAAGGGGAAAGAAAAGAGAAAGAGAAGAAAAGAGAAAGAAAAGAAAGTGGAAAGAAGGAAAGGAGGAAAGGAAACTTACAATAAAGAATCTTCATCCCAGAATGATTCGCACTCAGAGTAGAAGGGATAAAAGAAAATCTCAATCAGCAGATGAGAATGTATTTGGAATCTTATCCTAAAAGGACAGTTAAAGATCATATACAGAAAAAATATTAGATTGTGCAATAAATCAAACCCCTCCTATACACATGCCAACAAATCTCTTCATACCAACAATTGTCCTAATGGCAGTAAACGTAACTCCCACATAAAATAACAGAGTAACAAATAGATCAGAAAAACAAAGTAATTATTTTTCCTTAGAATAGGCAGATTTTTAGTCTCATGATAAGCACTGATTTACATCAATAATTTCAAGGCAATTGTATAGGCTAATGGAAGACAGCAAAAGCAGGAAGAACCTTACTTGTTTGTAATGAATGACTCAAATTATACAGAGATGTGCTCAGCACATAGATTAAGGACATACCTGTTACCAGCACAAATGAACCAAATGAAAGGGTATAATACAAAGGAACTATTAAGAGACACGAGGAAATAAATCAACAGTAGTACAATAATATTGGGATGCTACAATATAAAACATCTATCATGGGAAAGATCATCCAGAAAAAATAAATAATGAATAAAGAAGCAAAAGCATTAAATGAGGAGTTGGAAGAAATGGGTGTAGTAGACATATTCAGGACACAGTTAGTCCTCAAAAATGAATACAAATTCTTCTACACGGAGCATCAAATGTTCTCCACGATGAATCATAGAGTGGGAAACAATGCAAAGAGCACAAAGTAAAAAAGATCAAAGTCATTCTACATATCTACTCATGGAATAAAGCCACAAAAGTGAAAATCACGTATAAGATGTAGCAAAAATATCTTGAAAGTAAATATCATGCTACTCAATAACAATTGTATCAAATATGAAGTAAAAATATAACCAAATAATTTTTGGCAATCTATGTTTTCTTTGCCAAGTTTCTGTTCATCTCGTATCCTCATGTTTTGATGTTAGCAAATGTATTTTGTAAAGTGATACAAGAGTTTTATATACACTGCCTTTGACAGATAAGTGGTGGGCAGATTTTTTCTAGTCTGTAAAGAACACTTACTGCCATAACTATGGGATCCAGCAAAAGCAGGATAGTGGGGGAAAATTTATAACTTACCCTATTCAAGGAAACAGCAGGAATAAAGACCTCAAATCATTAAGCAAACCTCTCAGCTATAGGAACTAGATAAAGAACAACAAATGAATCAAAAAAGAGTAAAAAGCAGAATATAATGAAAAGATTATAGCAAAAATAAGTGGTGTGGAAGGTAAGAAAAGAATGCATACAAGGGTAAATTAAACCAGGAGTTGGCATTTTGAAAGAGGCCCAAGCACTGAAACACCAGTTTATTAGACTAGTTATTGTTATGCAGAAAGATTTTAAAATTCTGTGCACCACTTGTGGCATACATCAAAATAAAATTCATAATTCATCTTTTCTATTAATTAGAATAGTATCTATAGATACTTATTACTATACATCTCTGAAAATCTGTATAATACATTAATACAGCCATAGTGTAAATAATGATAAAAAATTATTCTAAGCAGGCAGTTGGTAAAATCCCTAAGGATAACATTGAGAACAAATCTAACTATGTTTCAACAGCTTCATCTCTTACTGCTGCAAAAACAGTATTTCCAAAGCATGTTTTGTCAAGAATAATGCCCAATGAAACCCATACTGAATTCATGCCTACTGCTCAGAATGACTGAGAAAGTAGAGCTGGTTTCATTTCCTTCTTTCTTAACTCATTAATTGACTTGTACGGAGACTCTGAGTTCATATGCTCTCTTACTTGCTTCCTTCCTTGAGCAAATGCAAGATTCTTTTATAGAAAAAACAATGCATCACTAAGACTTTCTTCAGGAACAAGAAGCAGAGCAGGGTAAAGGGAATTAGTGATCTTCTAGTTTCCTTCCAAGCCAGTGGCTACCGTCAGGAAGCGCTGCTGAGACACACGGGGAGCAGCTGATACTCACTGAATAGAGTGATGGAGTTGTCCAAAGTCACATCTCCACTTAAGCTGCTATGAGAACAAGGAGGGAAAGGACAAGCTGAAATGCCAGTAGTACCAAGCATCCCTAGGAGGATAGCTACGTCTTCCTGAGAAATAAACTTTCAGGGTTAAAAGGAGGCTTGCTTTTTGTTCCTTCCTCCTGATTTTAGTGTACAAAGTGAAATTGATTGAGCAGACAGCCATTCCTATACATCACAAAACCCCAAAACCAACCCCCACATGGATGTTTAAAAAAGCATGCCTTTTGCAGTTTTCCACCCCTTGTAGTCCCCCCCCCCCGTGTAGCTTTTCAACTAGACAAGAATTAAGTAAGCCCTGTCTTTGAGGTGTTGTACCTGCCTGACATACAAAACATAGTTGATCTCACCAGTCCCTGAACTGTGTACTGCTCTGTTTGTTATAGAGAGCACAGTTAGGAAGGCTTCTTTCCTATTTTTGTTTGACTTGGTAAACCCTGGTTTAAAGACTATCTTTTTTGGGGTGTGGTGGGGGTTTGATTCATAACCGACAGCAATTAGGGGCTACTCCTGCCTGGCTCTGCGCTCAGAAATAGCTCCTGGCGAGTTTGGGGGACCATATGGGATATCAGAACTTGAATCACCATCCTTCTGCATGCAAGACAAATGCCCTACCTCCATGCTACCTTTCAACCCTTAAATACCATCATTTAGCTAGAGAGATAGTACAGGAGTCAAGGTGCTTACTGCCTATATGGCTGAATGCCATTTGATCCCAGACCCAACATAGGGACACCTAAGAACTATAAGGAATAATAATAATCCCTGACACTGGGCCAGGAGTTATCCCTGAGCACTTATGGCTATGGTTGAAAAAATATAAAAAACAAAATAAAACAAAGACTTTCTCTTTTAACAAGGAATCCAGAATTCATGTGACATCTAACATTTGAATAAATCAAAGTTCAATGGGCTTCAGGTGATAAAATGTGCAGCATTCCAGAGCTGGGTCAATCTATTGATTCCTGAATTGCCCGTGTTCTCTACTAAGAACTTTCGAAAAATGTCTATGGTTCTAAAAGATGTGGAGCTAAACTCTATGCAGTGACCGCACCAACTGGTGTGGTGGCAGAGATGACAGGTTCCAGAATGCTGGGCATGTCGAGAGTGTTCTGGACCCAGAGATGAATGAAGACTCTGTGCAGCATGATAGGAATGTTCTAGAAACCAGTGCTGTTCATTGATGTGCCTTCCGGGAGTCTGAATGTGATAAAAAAAATTATAGAGCATGCATCACAAGCTCTCAATGGCAATCCTTGACAGGGATTTCTTAATTAACCCAAATTAAAATTTTTCTTAATTTACCCAAATTAGGGAGTTAGAGGAATCTGAAAATGACCATCCTGCAAGGAAATCTAGAAGTTTCTAGTGAAAGAACAATGTGCTTGAGAAATTGTTTCCTTCAGGACTTGGGGGAGTGTTTCCTGTCCAGATATTAGGGGTCTTCAGGGACTTGCCACACATTGACTCACCTCTGTGACAGGCCTTGAAACTCATTCAAGTGACTTAAGTTCTGAGGTGTATACCTGGTCCCGGCAGCTGCCTGAGAGTGAGGAAGAGGCTCTGATTGATACTAACAGCCATATTTTACACAATTTTATATTTATTTATATTATATATATAAATATATTTATATATTTGTATATATTTTATATGTTTTTATTTATTTATATTTATTTTAAATTTTACCCCATTTCCTCTATTACTGGACTAACTTACCAGGACTGAGTCACCCACAGCTGCGACTATGCTGATGTCAGCAGGCTTCAGTTTGTGAACTGAGAACAGAAGCAGAGGAAAGTGTGAGATTTGGTTTTCTCTGTCACTGTGGACACACAGATCTTCAAAAAGAACATAATTCGGGACATAAGAGTCAATGAACTAGAACTAGGATGTTAAAAGCGTGTAATTTTTCTGAGATTTAGAAAGTTTGGCTTACTCTTTGGAACATATATGAGTGTGTTTGGGGAACTAAAATATGAAGCTGGCTTTAGAAGAAGGGAGTGCTAAAGTTTGATGAAAACTAATGTCCTGAAGTAAGTAGTCAGGGTACAAAGAGGCCATTGGAAATGGTATTTGAAGAAAATAGGAGTTGTATTAACTGATGAATTTAAAGAATCACTGTGAGATATGACATTGAAAAGTTGTTCATAAATGATGTTTGCGGCTCTCAGGGATTATTCCTGGTTCTATGCTTAGAAATCACTCCTGACAAGCTCAAGGAACTATATAAGATGCTGGGATTTGAACCACCATCCTTCTGCATGCAAGGGAAATGGCTTACCTCCAATCTACCTCTCCAGACCCCAAATGATTGTGAGTCATACAATGTTCACATTCATATCCTTTCGCCAATGTCTACTTCCCTCCACCAATGTCCCCATTTCCTTCTTATGCATGTCCCAGTCCGCCTATATGACAAATACTTTTCTTTTTTTTCTTTTTAGGGCCTGTGGTTTGAAATACTATTACTGAAGGGTATTAAGTCTATCATTTTACCTCCTTTCAGCACTTCAGGACATTATTTTTTCTTAAAGGGAAAGCGTGAATGCAGTCCCCCACTACCACAAATTATACAGTTGAGTTTTCCACATTTGGGGAAATCACAGAGGTCAACACATCACGAGTGCAATGGATAAGCCTCACCCTGGGGAAACCACCTTTGTGATCATGGTATCTCCTCTGCCAGGTAAGTATTTCAGGACATTTCTTGTCCTGAAAGATCACTTCTCACTATCATTGTCCTAGTGGACCCTGCTCTGTCCTAACTTCTCTTCCCTATGGTGGCATGGTTCCTACCTTGGAATAGTTGTCTTGACTTTCATTTTTATTCTTTTTTTTTTTTGCAAAAAAGTGTTGGTATTTTATTTTTACATGGTACAGATTTAATTTTCATTTTTTCATAAATGAATTCTTTGAATTACTGTGAGATACACTGTTACAAATTCGTTATGTGGTAGGGTATTTACCTTGCACAAGATAATCTAGGATGATCGTGATTCGATCCCCTGGCATACCATATGGTCCCCCATGCTAGGAGCAATTTCTCAGTGCATAGCCAAGAGTAATCCCTGAGCATCACCAGGTGTAGCCCAAAAACCAAAAAAAAAAATTGTTCATAATTTTCAGTTTTATATATATACAACACCCTTCATCAGTGTATATTTTCCACTACAAATGTCCCAGTTTCCCTCCAACCCCTTCCCCTGCTTTCTCCAATGCCTGTCTCTGTGACAGAAATTTTTCTTTTTTCTTTATCTCTCCTCCTTTTTCTTTTCCATTTCTATACTTCAACTTTCAATATTGTTATTGAACTCGGTGTCATATATCACTTTACCTCCTTTCAGCACCCAGTTCTTGTCCAGGATATCACAGTGGTCCTTTCTCTGCCCTAACTGTATATATTCCCCACTTCTTTGTGGCATGCTTCCTACCATAGCCTGGTTCTTCTAGCCCTCATCTCAATTGTCTTTGAATATTAATACCATTCTCTCTTTTTT
>PVKC010037715.1:0-12809 GCA_004027635.1 Crocidura indochinensis
GAAGGGGCTGGAGAAAAGCATGGAGTTTAAGGCACGTGTCTTACACGTGGTTGACTCCTATTTGGTTCCTACCACGACATGGTCCCCTACAATGACAAAGGTCCTACTACCAGATGCAGTTGGTGGTCCAGCTAATCCCTGGCACCACACTCTACAATCCTTGCACTGAACTACTGATCTAGTCAAGAGTCGCTGGGAGCCCCAGCCCCACCCCTCCAAAAGATAGGATTGGTATCTTCATAGGTAGTTTTTCAGCAAATTTTAAATTTCTCTCTTGAAAATCAAGTTAACTATTTTTGTGCAGGTTCTCCTATGTTTATTTTGTTTGTTTGTTTGTTTGTTTGTTTTGGCTTTTTGGGTCATACCTGGCAGTGCTCTGTGCTCAGAAATCGCCCCTGGCAGGCTCGGGGACCATATGGGATGCCGGGATTAGAACCACCGACCTTCTGCACGAGAGGCAAACGGCTTACCTCCATGCTATCTCTCCGACCCCTTCTATGTTTTTCTATTTATGAAATTGCTATTAACTTTTTTTTTTGCTTGTTTTGTTTTGGGGCTACACCCAAGTAACATTTGTGGGTTACTCCTGGCTCTGCACTCAGAAATTGTTCCTGGCTTTGGGGAACCATATGAGACGCCAGGGATCCAACCCAGGTCAGTCCTGGGCCAGCCGAATGCAAGGCAAAAATATCCTACTGCTGCACTATTGCTCCTATTAACCTTTTTGTTGTTTATGTTTTGGGCCACACTCGGTGACACTCGGGTTACTCCTGGCTATGCACTCAGAAATCGCTCCTGGCATAAAGTACCATATGGAATGCCAGGGGATCAAACCGAGGTCTGTCCTAGGTTAGCATGCATAAGGCAAACACCCTACCACTTTCGCCACTGCTCCAGCCCCTAACTTCTTTTTTTTTTAAAGGCCTTAGGGCCAGACCTGGCCAGTGCTCACGGCTTATTCCTGGCTTTGCACTCAAGGGATCATATGGGTCCCAGAATCAACCAAGTCAATCATGCAAGGCAAGTATCCTACTCATTGTGTTATAACTCTGGCCCTGCTATTTGCAATCTAATATATTTATCAGTTATTATATTCCTAACTCATGTTTGGGCTTTTAGTTTTTCTTTGTAACTTCCACATAAATTAAAAAATTTTTTTTTACTTTTCAAATAGTGTTCCCCCACTTATATTTGATACTTTTATAATTTACTGATTTCGGCTTTTACTTTAATTCACTTTTTGTAGTTCTGCTAATTTTTACATATTCTTTTTTGGGGGGGGATTTTGGGTCACACCCAGCAGTGCTCAGGGATTACTTCTGGCTCTACGCTCAGAAATCGCTCCTGGCAGGCTTGGGGGACTATATAGGATGCAGTAGAACGGTGGTTCAAATCCCAGCATCCCATATGGTCCCCAGAGCCTGCCAGGAGCGATTTCTGAGCATAGAGCCAGAAGGAACCCCTGAACACTGCTGCGTGTGACCCAAAAACCGAAAGAAAGAAAAGAAAGAAATGCTCAGAACACTTTGTTCAGATTAATAATAAAAAAAAAACTAGAAACAAATGTCTACTGATACGAGAGGTAAACAAAATGTAATCTTATTATATAATGAAATATTAATCTTAAACAAACTAATGTTACACTAGTAGCATAATGTTCCTAAACAAAATAAATCAGGCGGGGCCGGGCGGTGGTGCTGGAGGTAAGGTGCCTGCGTTAACCTAGGACGGACCGCGGTTAGATCCCCCGATTCCCCATATGGTCCCCCGTGCCCGCCAGGAGCGACTTCTGAGCGAATAACCAGGAGTAACCCCTGAGCGTCACCGGGTGTGCCCCCCCCCAAAAAAATAAAAATATAAAAAAATAAATCAGGCAAAAAAGGGAATATGAAGATCAAGAAAAAAGTTTTTATTGATGAATGAATAGATAAGAAAGTTGTAGTGTATGTTACACACATACTAAGTCTTAAAGAATGTAATATTTTCTGGGGCTGGTGAGATAGCATGGAGGTAAGGCCGTTTGCCTTGCATGCAGAAGGAAGGGGTTCAAATCCCAGCATCCCGTATGGTCCTCCCAGCCTGCCAGGAGCGATTTCTGAGCGTAGAACCAGGAGGAACCCCTGAACACTGCCAGGTGTGATCTCCCCCACAAAAATACCCAAAACCAAAACAGCAGCAACAACAACAACAATGAAAAAAGAATGGAATATTTTCAGAAAAGACAAATACAGTTTTTCTCTTCATGTGAAAAATTAAAAACCTAGAAGTAATAAAAGCACCCTCACTCCTCTATCAGCTAATATAATACATTGCCAGTGGGGGCTAGATTGGGAAAGGGTAACTAAGTAAAATGGGTGAACGAGATTAAAAAAATACAAACTTCGAATATAAAAGAAATGATTCATAGTATATAATGTACAACATGGTAGCTAATTGTACTATATTTTGGACCTGAAATTTGCTGATAGAACAAGTCTTGGAAGTTCTTATCACAAGAAAAAATGTAACCGTATATGGTTTGAATGAAAATAGTCATCGTGATTATCATTTTTCTGTTAAAACAAATATTAAATCATTTGGTGACCAATTGAATAAAAGCAATGTTCCAAGTGTCAATTAAACCTTTAAAACATAGGGGCCAGGGGCCCGGGAGATAGCATGGAGGTACGGTGTTTGCCTTTCATGCAAAAGGTCATCGGTTCGAATCCCGGTGCCCCATATGGTCCCCCGTGCCTGCCAGGAGCAATTTCTGAGCATGGAGCCAGGAGTAACCCCTGAGCACTGCCGGGTGTGACCCAAAAACGAAAAAAAAAAACAAAAAACAAACAAACAAACAAAAGACATAGGGGCCAGAGAGATAGCATGAAGGTAGGGTGTTTGCCTTGCATACAGAAGGATGGTTTCAAATCCCGACAGCCCATGTGGTCCCCTGAGCCTGCCAGGAGTGATTTCTGAGCATAGAGCCAGGAGTAACCCCTGAGTGCTGCCAGGTGTGACCCAAAAGCCAAAAAATAAAATAAAATAAAATAAAATAAAGGTCTCTCTTTGTCACTCACTTCTTCTCTTGGGATCAATAAAGCAAGCATAGAAAAAAATTATGCTATTCTTATTTTGAGATATATTATTTAAAAACAGAAACAAAATTGACTATTGCAAATATCTGCAGCAATTTGCTTCAAACAAAACCAGAGCAGTGGGCAATGCTGCCTGCTGTAGGTCCCCCATTCCCCTTAGCCACTATCACAGGTAACAAAGAGGGAAGAAAAGGGTGGTAAGTGGTGAGCGCAAGCTTGCTACAGCTGGACAGCACCCAGGACAGAAGTGTTCCAGAGGATGGCTGGGCTCAAGAGGGGGGCTTCTTGGGGAAAACTGATCTCGATGTTATCTTTGCTATCACTGAAAGCTGGTTCTAGCTGGTTGCAAGCGGTTGCCCTGGCAACAGGCATCTGCTTAATGAGTGGTACTGGGCAGCAGGCACAAACATGTCTCTAGCAAAAAGCATATAGAGAAATGATGCTTCCTTTTAGTCTGCATGCTCAGTTCTATTTTCCTCAAAAAAAAAAAAATCAAGATGTCCAAGGATAGCATAAAGAAATCTTGCATGCATTCTTTCACTTCTCTTGTTATTGCTATTTGCTTGTAATTTAATTCTTCCTTATTAAATTGGGGAAGGGGTGTTTGAGCCACACCCAGTTGCTGTCAAGGGCTTCTGCTGACTCTGTGCTCAGGTATTACACCTGACAGGGGAACTGAGTACTGGAGTTCTGGGGATCTAATTTGGTCTGGTCACATGTAAGGTAAGCACCTTATGTTCTGTACTCTCTCCAATCTAGTAATATATCTTGATTTTTTTCTTCTGTGTTTTAAAATTACATTTGTATTCATATTTTGTTAACTCGAGTTTTCAACTCTTCAGCATTGTCTATGCTAAGGACTGAGTTCATTTATAATAGTCCTTTTCTTCTTGCCTCTTTTCATAGTTAAGCCACTGCTTTTGTTTACTTGGTATGGGGAATCAGGAATCAAACCCTAGACCTCATACATGTAAAACAATTTCTCCATTGCTGAGTTAGAAATCCAGTTCCTGTATCATTTGCATGCATTTTACTGGTTACCCCTTTTTTTTGAGATAGGGTCCGAGGTAGGGTGTTCCAATTAGTGTTCAAAGGGTCAGGACTACGCTGGACCAGTGATTCAATGCACGATTCTAAGAATGTAACCCTTCTCTCTCTTCATAGTGCCAGGAATTACCTGGGTCACCCTAATGTGCCGAGGAACCTCTAGGACCATACCCAGTGCTGGGACCTCTCAAGTATTACCTAATGTCTGGAGCCCATATGGTGCTGGAAAATTATTCCATGGGTTTTCTTAAACGTATTGTCTTTGCTCAACCTTATACCATACTTTCTTCTGACAGGATCAGAACTTTGACTTCTTAGGGTTTTAAATTTTTTCCTTCAATTTGGGGAAAAAAAAAACAATCTTTTTCATTGTACCTTTCTCAACTAGTCTCAGGTTGGAGCTCTGGGATAACTCAATGACAAGAGCTGCTCTTGATTGTAATAGAGAAGCCATGAGGCTGGGAGCTCCAGGGATGTGCCCAGATTGTAGACTTTAATCCTGGTGTAGGACCCCCAGTAGTACTGCTTCTGAGTGTGTGTATACACGCCTTTACTAACATGTATGATGCTTGTAAGCACCACAGATGAATATGTATCAGCCAGGAATGAAAACCCAGAAATTCTGTGTGAGAATAGTGCACTGGGATCTGAGCACATTTGTGAGCAGTGCACTGGGTGTGAAAATTGTATGTGACTTTTATGGGAATAACTTCCTTTTTAAAAATAAGATATAAAGGGGCTGAAGCAGTGGCGCAAGTTGTAAGGCGTCTGCTTTGTGTGGACTAGCCTGGGACAAACCACAGTTCAATCCCCTGGTTTCCCATATGGTCCTCCAAGCCAGGAGCAATTTCTTGAGCACAGAGCCAGGAGTAACCCGTTACTTAGCATCACCAGGTGTGGCCGAAAAATAAAAAAAATTATATATATATATATATATATACATGTATATAAACATGTCACAATTTTGGCAAAAATGCAAAAAATACAGGGTATATTACTTTATGTCTGACCTTTGACTCAACGCTGTTTTGAAATTCATGTTGTTACATATGACTGAAGCCATGACTTCCTTTGCTGTGCAGTATTCCTGTGGAATGAATCTACTACAACACATGAAATTGAATATTGCTGGGTGGGAGTGCCCTGCCCAAATTTCTCCCTCATTTTCTGAGTCAATTCTATTCACTCTGCGGTTATTCTCCACTGTCCACTACTTATTCTTGCTCTTCCACTTTTATGATTTCGTTATGCTTGAAGAATCCCTTGATTGGTTGTCCTACTGAATGAGTGAGCAATATGGCTCTGCTCATATGAGACTAGTTGGCTTTAGATTTCATTGTCAAGGAGATAAAGAGGGAGTTAAATGGCATAGAGAAGTGGTCTTTTCTCTAGGGAACGTTAATTCTTTCTCGTTAATATCTTGCTACCATGAAAGTGGCATCCTTCATTCTACGAACAGAGCCCTGGCACATTAGTGTCCAAATTCCACTCTCTGACTTTGATATCATGCAAGCCAGTATTTCTTCTGCTTAAGCTCATCATTTTCCATAAACCAGGATCTTCCTAACACAGCCATTTTTAACTTAACCTCTCTTTCCTTCTCACTAACTTTTCTCATCATATAACATCCAGTGATTTATATGTCCAATGATCCATGGAGATTATGAGCAAGTTTAATTCATTTGCAATTGATTGCTAATCATTAGTATCTTTGGATGTTATGATAATCAATGGCTTTTTAAAATTTTGATTAATCGGAAAAGTGAAGAATAGTTTAGGAGCTTTAAAACAAATGCACCAAAAGATCTCAACTGCACAGAAAGACACCAATAGAGATTTGTAAACATCTGCAGTGTGTGAGGCCCTGACGATGAAAAACAATGAATGAATATTGAATGGACATTTAAAATTAATTTTAAGGAAATGAATAACTAAGCTTTGTTAGAAGTAGACCTGGCAGGGGCCAGAGAGATGGCATGGAGGTAAGGCATTTGCCATGCATGCAGAAGGTCGGTGGTTCAAAGCCCGGCATCCCATATGGTCCCCCAAGCCTACCAGGAGCGATTCTTAGTATAGAGCCAGGAGTAACCCCTGAGCGCTGCCTGTGTGACCCAAAAACAAAAAATTAAGAAATAGGCCTGGCAAGCAGCTGGCTCTCCATCCGAGATGGAAGATTGCCAGACTATGTGTTTCACCCTCAGCCTGGTGTGGATTATTTTATGCACGACCCTGATTCAGACTCGTTCACTTGATGCTGGAGATTTTGCAACACTCGAGGGGCTGATATGGGGCAGAGGGTTAGGAGGCAGTCTGAGTGAGGGGCCTGATGGACCATGCAATGAAGTTGTGCAGCCTTTGCTTGAATTCAGCTAATTGAAGAGGGATCTACCAAGGGTATATAAGTGCCCCAATTTACTAACTAAAGATGCTGGACTGGAACCTGGGGGTAGGGATGGGTGTGTGGGTGGGGAGGGAGAGTTTGGCCTGTTGCCTAGCAGTGCAATGGTATATTCCTGCCTCACGGTGGCAGAGTCCCAAAAACAAAACAGTGGCAAGTCCCATTGAATATAGGTGATGAAGAAAATGAGCTTTTTTTCTCTGGCACCTTTCACAGGAAACAGTCCTTCCTAAGAGGATATGGCACCACAGCTGGTCACTTTCTTTTCTTTCTTTCTTTTTATTGATTTGTTTGTTTATTTATGGGCCACACCAGGCGGCGCTCAGGGATTCCCTTGGCTCTGCATTCAGAAATTATTCCAGGCAGGCTGGGGAACCATATGAGATTCTGGGGATTGAACCCTGGTCAGTCGCGTTCAAGGCAAACACCCTACTCACTTTGCTATCGCTCTGGCCTAGCAGGAGGCTTTCTTCACCTATATTGTCCCTAAACAATGCTGGGCCCACAGTTCCCTTTAAGGACACCCCTCACAATACACACATTTCAATCCATTTCATTTGCTACTTCGCATGTTCCATCCTACCTTTGAGCCTTCCACATTGTCTCTGAGTTGTTATTCTTAGGCTCCTCTCCCTCTTCCATGAGATTCTGTTTCCCAGTGAAAATGTGTCATTCATTTTCCACCATCCTGCTGAGCATTCCTTTACCCCACTTCTGACTCTTCTCATGAGAAACTTGCTGATAGGAATAGCTACTTAAAACTATAATCAACAGATCGGTAACTTTGGCCTCCTAATGTGTTACTCAGTCTTTCTTGTCTCAAGCATGGCATCGACTAAATGCCATAGAGCTGAAGACACAAAAAGAATAAATAAAACCCTAGACTAGGAGGTGTTTGCCATCTGATTGTAAATGACAGGTAGGCAGTTATAAAATAACCTGAGAGGAGCTCTAACTGAGATATGAATAAGGAAGACTGAACATAAGTGGTGGGTGGGCATGGAGAGGTGTGGAGAATATTTAGTCCTTTCTCATGCAATGATAAGCCATAAGGGACTTTTGGACTTTACCAGATGGAAGAAACTGCAAGGTTAGAAAAATGAGACTTCCAAAATGAGAGCATATAGAAACACCATTAATTCCTCAAAGTAGAAGCTGGAAAGATAGCACAGCAGTAGGGTGTTTGCCTTGCACACAGCCGGCCCAGGACGAATGGTGGTTCAAATCACAGCATCCCATATGGTCCCCCATGCCTGCCAGGAGCGAATTCTGAGCACAAAGCCAGGAGTAATCCCTGAGGCTGCAGGGTGTGACCCCAAAACAAACAAACAAACAAACAATTCCTCAAAGTATCTAGAGTTTGGCATGGTCAGAGAACCCCTGACATATTTTAGCTTGTCAACCAGATCTGATAAAGGTTTTTAGTTGCATCAGTGATAGTAAACTTGCCTGGCATATCTGACCTCTGTGGATATTTAAAATTGGTTGTCAGTGTATTAAAATTTTGAATTAGATAAATTGAAACTTCATATATTTGTTTTACCAAATAATGAGGTGGTTTTTTTTTTCCCTTTTTTGTGGGAAACCAGGGGATCGAACCTCGGTTCATCCTAGGCTAGCACAGGCAAGGCAGGCACCTTACCTCCAGCGTCACCGCCCTGCCCCAATGAAGTGGTTTTTGTCCTCTTTTAGAAATCCTTAATTGGGGCCACGCAGAGGCAGTGTGTTTGCCTTACATGTGGCTGACCTAGGATGGACCACAGTTAGATCCCCCAGCGTCCCATATGGTCCCCAAAGCCAGGAGTGATTTCTGAGCACAGAGCCAGGAGTAACCAACCCCTGAGTGTGACTGGGTGTGGTTAGAAAAACAAAACAAAATAAAAACAAAAAAAAATCCTTAAGCTTTACATAGATTTTATTGGTATAATACTCTTTTAGCAAAAATTTCCTAGAGGTTCTAAGGCTAGTATATTAAGAAAATACAGTTAAGTTGAAAGCCTATGGGAATTTTCCCTTTGTCCCAACCAGATTTGAACTCTTACTAGCATCCATAGTAACAGAAAGTGTAGGGAGTAACAAGGGAGTGTAGATAGTCATTTTAAAAGCACATGTGGGAGGCCAGAGAGATAGTGAGTAGGGAATTTACCTTGGATGTAGCTGACCTGAGTCAGATCATTAGCACTACAAATGGCTTGTTTCCCTACCACTGCCAGGAGTGCTCTCTGAGAGTAGGAGTAAACCCTGAAAACAATCAAGAGTTGCCCCCTCTCCCCCAAATAAATAAATAAATAAATAGCACATTTGGGGGCTAGGGATGTAGCTCAGCTGGTAGAACAGTTGTTTGCATGTGTGGCTCTGAGTTTGTTCCCTAGTACCACAAAATACAACGAAGAAGCAAAACACAAAAACACTTTTTTTTTTTGTGGTTTTTGGGTCACACCCGGCAGTGCTCAGGGGTTACTCCTGGCTCCATGCTCAGAAATTGCTCCTGGCAGGCACAGGGGACCGTATGGGGCACCGGGATTCGAACCGATGACCTTTTGCATGAAAGGCAAACGCCTTACCTCCATGCTATCTCCCGGGCCCCCCCTTTTTTTTTTTTTGACAAAAACACTTTCAAGGAAGATAGCTCAGAGGCCAATGTCTGCTTGGCATGCATGGGACTTGGATTCAATTCTTGGCACAGAATTGGCACTCTCCCAAACATGGCTGGAGTGATCCTGGTCCTTGTTGCCTCCGTACTACTAGACCTAAGCAGCATCACTTTGCCAGACCCACTCAGTGTCTTTTTTAGTCAAGTATCTCAGGGAGTACTCCTAACTCCCCAAATAACAGCGTATTCTACTGCTTGACTCATTTCACCCCTGTCCTTGGGACAGAGTTCTCAAGTAGCCTGTTGCACATACTGTTCTGTTTTTCAAATGTGAACAGATTAACTTTTATCTTCAATAAATAGTTTATTTCTTCTCCTCCCTACACACCCTTGGTACAGATCTTTCTGCGATGGCAAGAAAAGGGAAGGAGGAAAAGAAATTAGATCAGCTTTTGAGGTTGGGGGCATAGAGGGTCATGGAGAGGTATCACCTCCATAAAGAGATAGGTCAGGGAAAAGAAGAAATGAGGCCATGTCCATTTATGTGGCTAGGAAATGCCTCTCATATAGAGAGTGATGGTCCAGACCGAGACTGCTCCCTTGGACATTGATCCTGGTGTATGATGTTGAGAGTTGGGTTCTACCCCAAAGTGCCATTGGGCAGGGGCATTGTACCAATAAACGATCCACAATGCACAGTCTGTCCTCTCTCTGTACACAACTAAGTGTGGACATTCCAGCCCCCAGGTTAAGTTCTGTTCACAACTACCTAGACCCTGGTTTTGCCAAGCAAAATTTGGTTTAGTTTTAGAGGGACAGAGTCAAGAATCATGTCTGATCAGTCCTGATGTCTATTTCAGAGCCAATTGGGTAGGGAATCTTGGCCTAGACTAGAACATAGTCTGGAATTTGGTGTAGTTCTGGATGAGCACATCACCTTGAGTTTGTGGATTTATTACCTACTAGGAAGAAACTATGGTCAGTGGAAGGTCTTAGCTTTGGAGATTTTTCAAAACCTACCAGGCCAGAGGGTCAGGAACAGAGCTGTAATTAAATAGGTGTGTTTATTTTATTTATTTATTTATTTATTTATTTATTTATTTATTTTTTGGTTTTTGGGCCACACCCGGTGACGCTCAGGGGTTCCTCCTGGCTCTGCGCTCAGAAGTCACTCCTGGCTTGGGGGACCATATGGGAAACCGGGGGATTGAACCGCGGTCCATCCTAGGCTAGCGCAGGCAAGGCAGGCACCTTATCTCCAGCGCCACTGCCCAGTCCCATAGGTGTGTTTATTGCTTTACTCTTTATATATTTACATTTCTGTGAATGTACAAGTTTCAATGTGTGTATAGGCATCAGTGTGAGAGTGTGTTTATCTGAATGTCTCCAGGGTTAGCAGTAATTTTTTTTTTTTTTTTTTTTGGTTTTTGTGTCACACCCGGCAGCGCTCAGAGGTTATTCCTGGCTCCATGCTCAGAAATTGCTCCTGGCAGGCACGGGGGACCATATGGGGCACCGGGATTCGAACCGATGACCTTTTGCGTGAAAGGTAAATGCCTTACCTCCATGCTATCTCCCGGGCCCCGGTTAGCAGTATTTAATTCACACTGTCCATCCTAAATTATTGGGAAGATATCACGATCATTTTTGGCATTTATGATGTACTTAATTGATATTCTCAGAATATTCCATAGAGTAAGACCATTTCTATTTATGTTTAAATGAATTATATATATATCAGTAAATATTTAAATAGGTCATATATATATATATATAATGGTTAAAAGCACACATAAAAGCACATTTTTGGGGCTGAAGAGATAGTACAGCAGGTATATTGCCTTGCATGCTGCCAACTTGGGCTTGATATTTGGCGCATCATATGGTCCCTTGAGCCTGTCAGGTGTTCTGAGTGTAGAACCAGGAATAAGGCATTACTAGGTATGGCCCTCATAGAACAAAACAAACAATAGAGGAAAATAATTTCAGGACTACAGAAAAATATCACTAAAGATGATTTATTTGATTTTTTTTTTTGTGGTTTCTGGGTCGCACCCGGCAGTGCTCAGGGGTTACTCCTGGCTCCATGCTCAGAAATTGCTCCTGGCAGGCACGGGGAACCATATGGGGCACCGGGATTCGAACTGATGAACGCCTTACCTCCATGCTATCTCCCGGGCCCTTTATTTGATTTTTTAAAGGAATTTTCGAAAGCAATACTGGACTTTAGTGGCCATAAACAGAAGATCTTCAAAATCTTGAGGGAAACATGATTTCCAACCTAGAATTTTATTCCCAGTTAAGTGATCAAAGGGGGCCTCTTCCAAAAAACACCCTCTAAGATAATTACCTGCTGATATATTAAAAAACACTAACAACTGGGAGCCGGGAGGTGGCGCAGGAGGTAAGGTGCCTGCTGCCTTGCCTGCGCTAGCCTAGGACAGACCACGGTTCGATCCCCCGGTTCCCATATGGTCCCCTGTGCCTGCCAGGAGCGACTTCTGAGCAAATAGCCAGGAGTAACCCCTGAGCGTCACTGGGTGTGGCCCAAAAAACAAAAAAAAAAACCAAAAAAAAAAACCAAACACACTAACAACAACAAGAAGCATTATTTATGGACACTAGCACAACCATCAAAAAAAGGTTGAGCTGACACGTTTAAGAGTGACTGCTGCTTTGGGGCAGAAATCAATACAGAGGCAGGACCGCTCTTAATGCCAAGGCATTGTACCCTTCTCATGAAAGATCAATTTGCTACCTTTATTTTCTACCTAGTTAGTACTTAAAATGATCAGTATAGTAGAGGCCTATGTTGGAGATATTTTTTTTTATAGTCCTTAACTGAGAAATGCCAAGTTGATTCAATTATTTGGAGACTCATAGTGGTCTCCAGATGTTATTTCATGTATTAATCACTCGAAGAAATGAAAAAAAGTTCTGATTCCTGTAATCTGCTTCCCTCAATTGAGCTTGGGGCCTACAAAACACAGAACATTTTCTTTTTTGTTTTTGTTTTTCCTTCTGCTATGTTACACAGGCCAAAAATAGCCCCGACTAAATTTTCTTTGTCCAGAAAAATTTTATTTTTAATTTTGTATTCCTTTTTAAATATATTTATTTAAATACCTTGATTACAAATATGATTGTAGTTGGGTTTCATCATATAAAGAACACCCACCTTCACCAGTGCAACATTCCCATCAGCAATATCCCAAATCTCCCTCCTCCCCACCTCCCTGTATTTGAGACAGGCTTTCCACTTCCCTCATTCATTCACATTGTTATATGATAGCTGTCAGTGTAGTCATTTCTCTAAGTGCATTCACCACTCTGGTGAGCTTCATGTTGTGAGCTGGACCTTCCAACCCTCCTCTCTTTTTGTCTCTGAGAGTAATTGCAAAAATGTCTTTCATTTTTCTTAAAGTGAGATTATTCTGTGTCTCCCTCTCTCCCTCTGACTTATGTAACTCAGCACACTAGATATTCCATGTCCATCGAAGTATAGGAACATGTTGATGACCTCATCTCTCCTGAGGGCTGCATACTATTCCATTGTGCATATGTACCACAGTTTCTTTATAGCCATTCACCAGGAGAGCCATTTTGCAGAGCCACCCCTCATCCTAGGGGTCCCTGCCCTTTGGGCCCTCTGGAGTGTCCAGTTTACAGTGAACCAGGCCACCAATTCTGGTCTTTG
>PVKC010037717.1:0-12960 GCA_004027635.1 Crocidura indochinensis
ACCAAAACCATTAGTAACTGAGCAGGCCAGGATTTAAACACAGTAACTCAAACCACATCCAATGACAACAGAATCGATACCCAATCTACAACAAGCTAGACACAGAGGGGACCACATATACTAGCAGCTTGGGGGTCAAAAGAGGGGAATATGGGATGCATGCTGGGAGCAGTGGAGAAGGGAGGACAACATTGGTGGTGGGAATTCCCTTGATTCAACGTCACGATAAAATGTCACCTAAAATATTACTGTGAAAGATTTGTAATCCACTTCGGTCAAAATTAAAATTATTTAAAAAAAAAAAGAGATAGCATGGAGGTAAGGTGTTTGCCTTTCATGCAGGAGGACGGTGGTTCAAATCCCGGCACTCCAATTGGTCTCTTGTGCCTGCCATGGGCGATTTCTGACCATAGAGCCAGGAGTAACCTCTGAGTAACAAACAAAAAAGGGTTCTGAAAGATTCAAAATGATGATCACCAAAATACTGAATGGTTTGCAACACAAAGATGGAAATATAATTGTCTCCTAGAGAATAGATAGTAGGTGCTGTCAGAGGTTTTATTTTACCAAATTCTCTATTTTTTTTTTTTATTCACACCAACAATGCTCAGCGAATCCTCCTGACTCTGTACTCAGGAATTACTCCTGGTGGTTCAGGCTCAGTCACATACAAGGCAAATACCCTCCCCTCTATGCTATGGTTCTGCTCTCCCTTGTAGATTGTCTTTTTAGTATGAACATGATTTTTAATATAAAATTCACCAGAAAAAAAAAACCTGAATTCTTTTAGCACCTCTACAGCAAAATTTCCTTAGCAATTTTTAAAAGCAACCAATAGAAAATAATATAATACTGAAGTTACTTGCTTAGCCTTTAATTTATACCTGCCTAGTCCCTAAAAGTACCTGAAATAATAAGCTAAAATTAGGCAAATTTTTGGAGGTTAGTTGCTGTTTCCCACAATTTAAATTTAAAAATGGTGACGGACTCCAGCAATAGCTATAAAGAGTATGTTCTTTCTTATGAAGAAAAGATAGTTTTTTCTGTCTCTACTCTTTTCCCAAAACTGCATTGGTCTGGCTGGCCTGGGGATGAGAGGACCTACTCAGAAGGAAAGAAGACATGAGAACCGAGCCCATCTCTTCAAAGTGATTCTGAATGACACCACGGGATGCTGTGGAGACAGAGATTATCTGTTTCATGATTGAAGATTCAAGTAACTCTCAGAGCTACTGGGAGTCAATTTGGAGTCATGAATAATTGATCCAGGATTTACCAAGTGACAATCAAAAACAGAGAGAAATTGGGGCCTCCATCACATTACCTGAGATTCCAAATCAATTGTCATTTGAAGCAACACAGTGTTGAAGTTTTCCATGAGGCAAACCCATGAAGTTCCTTATTATTTCTTTAATTAATTTTTATTAAGGCATCATGATTTACAAAGTTTTTCACAGTTGATATTTTTAATCCAATCTCAACACAGTCTCCTATTACTTGCAACTGAAATATTGGCTGAATCTGTTTTACTCTAAAGAATGTATGCTAAGTTTTCATCAACTTGTCATGATGTTTATGAAATTTGCTTTTATGAAAACTAAGTTTTCCTTCCTGAAAAATAAGTACTTTGGGATCTTTAAGTATACAAATAGTCATAGGGTTTCTTTATTTTCAGTTTTATACCCAAAAAATAACATCAGTGGGGCCCAGGAGATAGCATAGAGGTAAGGTGTTTGCCTTTCATGCAAAAAGTCATCGGTTCGAATCCCGGTGCCCCATATGGTCCCCCGTGCCTGCCAGGAGCAATTTCTGAGCATGGAGCCAGGAGTAACCCCTGGGCACTGCCGAGTGTGAGTCAAAAACCACAAATAAATAAATAAATAAATAAATAAATAAATAAATAAATAAATAAATAAATAACATCAGTGAGGTCTAAGTCTGTTCTGAATTAAAAAAAAAGTACATGTTAAACATTAAATTTCAAATGTTAGTTTATTTTCTTTGCATGCAGCCTAGCATGCAGTCTCAGCATCCCATGGGGTCCTGCTAGGAGTAATTCCTGAGTACAGTGCCAAGAATAACCCCCTGAACATCACTTGGTGTGGCCCAAACTCCTATTCAGAGCGATGGTGCAGTGATAGGGCATTTGCCTTGCACATGGCTGACCCGCAAGCCAGGAGAAAACTATGTTGGCAAATTGAGCTGCATCTATAAATGCACACTTTTCTAATATCCAGCCTTGGGGGTTGAAGAAATGATAGTACAGCAGGTAAGGCACACAGGTCTGATCCCCAGGAACCCTTATGGTCCCTAGAGCCCTGCCAGGAGTGATCCCTGAGCACAAAACCAGGAGTAAATCCTGAGTACAAACAAACAAAACTAATATCAAATCTGGGAATCAGACCTAAAAACACCTACTCAGACACAACACTGTTTTAAAGTGTTTGTTAAATAGTTGTTCCTCTAGTCTAAACCCTGAGGCAAGGGCAGGAATGAATCCAGGGTCTCAGTGGGTAGAAACCCCAAGAGGAAAAGGAAAGAAAAAGATTTGGGAGCTGGAGGGATATCACTGTGGGTATAGTGTCTGCTTTGCACACAGCTGACTGTGCTCAGTAAAAATGGAAGAGAAGGTGATGGGAAGGGAGGACTACATAGGTACACTTCCTAATTCCCAAATGCAGAATTCAGCAGAACACCTGGGTACTGGAGATCAGGAATATGATTCCAGTGCATCAATCTTCCCATGGAAGGTAGCAAGAAAAAGAATGGAGGACAACTTGCAGGCCCAAACTCTAGAACATTTAAGTCTAGAATTGTGTTAAGTTCAAGCAGCCAACTAAAATAAAAACTGTATGAATTGGAGCTCAACCAACTCTTTAAACTTGAAGTTGATCGGGCAGGTTTAAAGAGTTCAAAGGCTTGTAGAAAAGGCAAAGGATAAAGTGGTGGGCACAATGGTCATCAAGACAATGGTTGATCTCTTTTCTGTATCACAAATAGAATCCTAAATGTGTTCAAACCAGCAGTGTGCCTGATCTAAAATTTTTCATGCTCTGGTATCTTGGAGTGGTCTTATAATATAGTTTAAGTTGGTAGGAGGAGAGATTACAAGGGATAGCTTCTTTCCTTAGTGAAGGTGAGACCCAACAAATACTTGGTATTTTTTCTATACCTTCCTTCTTCTGTTTTATTATTTTTATTAAATAAATAATTTAATTGAATTACCTTGAGATAGTTTCAAAGTTGTTCATAACTGAGTTTCAATCATACAATGCCCAACACCCATTCCTTCATCAGTGCACATTTTCTGCCACCAATGTCCCCCAGTTTCTCTTTTGCCCTCCACTCTGCCTGCCTCTAGGATAGACATATTTTTCTCACTGTCTGTCTGTCTCTTTCTCTGTCTCTGTCTCTCTTTCCTTCCCTACCTCCCTCTTCCTTTTTTTTCTTTTAGATGTTGTTTTGCCATATTGTTACTTAAGTGATACTATGAATACCACTTTATCTCTTTAGGCACCCAAAGTGATCACTTCCAACTATCATTGTTACAGTGGGCCCTTCTCTGCCCTAACTGCACTTCCCCACTCTTAGTGGCAAGCTACCTACCATGGACCATTCCTCTGGTTCTCATCTCTATTGCCTTTGGTTATTATTACCATACTTTTTTCCAAATTCAAAAAATGAGTGTGATCATTCTATATCTATCCCTCTCCCTGTAACTCATTTCACTTAACATAATACATTCCATATCCATCCATGTATAAGCAAATTTCTGACTTCATTTTTCCTTACAGCTGCATGGTATCCCACTGTGTAGATGTACCACTCCCTCTGTTCTCAGGAACTTGGTCTCTTTTCTAGATTCTGGCCATTATGATTACTGCTGCAATGAACATAAGAGTGCAGATGCCTTTTCTGTATTGTTTTTTTGGGCCCCTAGTGATATATTCCCTGGAGCGGTAATGCTGTGTCATATGGGAGCTCAATTTCTAGTTTTTTTTGAGAAATGTCTGTATTTTTTTTTCCAAAAAGGATTCGCTAGACAGCATTCCCACCAGCAGTGAATCAGAGTTCCTTTCTTCCACATACCCACCAGAACTGATTGTTCTTGTTCTTTGTGATGTGTGCTATATCTGTGGTGGGAGAGGATACCTCATTGGTGTTTCCATTTGCACCTCCCTGAAGATCAATGATGTGCCCTTCCTCCTTTCTGTCTGAATGTAGTTTTGTTGCCCATAACTCCATTGCTCTCCTGTTTGAGGCCCACATACACCGAAAAGCATAACAATAAATGAGCAATAAAAAAAAAATCTCTTCACTTCCTTGAGCAGCTGGAGTTGTCACCATACTTAAATTGTGAGCAAAGGGGCCCGGGAGATAGCATGGAGGTAAGGCGTTTGCCTTTCATGCAAAAGGTCATCGGTTCGAATCCCGGTGCCCCATATGGTCCCCCGTGCCTGCCAGGAGCAATTTCTGAGCATGGAGCCAGGAGTAACCCCTGAGCACTGCCGGGTGCGACACAAAAACCCCCAAAAAAAAATTGTGAGCAAAACAGAAATTTCTCTACTAACTGTGATCACAAGATTTTGTCACAATTAGCTAAGTGAGGCTAGATAGATATTTCACTTTAGTAAATATCCTAGACATCTGGGGTCACTAGTTTTCTGGCTGCTATTTCAATGAAAAACAAAAACCAAGGGAAGAGACAGTTGTGAATGAAAATGTCTAGGAATGGAAAATACACCACATTGTCTAAGGAAGCATAAGCCAATGGAGACTAATTGTGAAAGACAGAGGCAAAAGAGCACAGCTCTTGACCCATAGCTCCTTGGCCAGACGTGCTGGAACCAAGATCTAATTCCAGGTGTCTATGCCTAACTCTGCCACACAGAAGTCACACAGAAGCTGAACACTATATCACAAGCTGTGCAAATGCAACAAATCAGGGAGCTTTCTCCCTCTTTGGATACTGAGTGACAAGTATTTACCAGCAAACCCAGCTGGCACCAAGCTCAGCAAGAATTGAGAAGAAACTCGTGGTTGGCTGAAGCGCTGTCATCTTGTCTCTGGGAGAAGAACCCCTCAGCACGAAGAATACCGAATATAGCTGACATTTAGCAGGGACTGTTTGAGAAAGGGGGAAAGGAACCATTGTCTCTCCGACAGTCATAACTATAGAGTTCATTTTGCTTTTCAAAGGAACTAAAAATAGAAAAACAAACTCTTTGGGTTTTAACTTAATAATACCTGAAAGCTTTTGCACTTCTCAGAAGATGGCATTCATCCCTGAGTCTAAACTCTTCTGACTGGTGTGTTGTGACAGAGCTTAAATGTACTTATACCTTCAGAGCACATTAGGACTATCAAATGTAAAATAAAAAATCGGTAGATATTCATTTTCAAAGACCCAATGGTCAGTGTGCTGACTAGAGGCAAAGAGGAAATGAGAAAGCTGAACGATGTTAGCAGGTGGTGCTATATTATATAACTGAACCTTCCCTGATCTTTTCTAATTTAAAATTAAACAACATTGGTGGAGGGAAGTAGTCAGGAGAACAGAAGGCTGAATGGAGGTATAAAGTGCCTGCCAAAGAGATAGTTCTGGGGCAGTAGGGTAGCTGGGGACATTGATTGCTGGAAGAGGTGAAGGACCTGGTGTTGGAACATTGTACATCTGAAACAACATAATAAAATACTTGGTAACTCTGTAATTCACGTGATTCAAAAAGATTTAATAAGACAAGCCTACATCAAAAGTCTGCACTTTTATGTAACACAGAATTCTTTTTTACCTACTGGCCACCAGCTCTTTCTGGGTAGTCTGGTGCAAACTGATACCTCTGAGGCCTTTTCAGAATGGGAGGGGCAAATTCCTCTTCCTGCATGAAACCCAGAAGCCTAGCTACACCCTCCACCCTCCAATAAAAATGGCCCAACTTAACCTTATCAAATTGCCATGACACCAAATTTGTTTCAGATCTATAGAGCCTGAACCTTATGGCCACACCCGGCTAAGTAACATCTCAAAATTTCATGGATGTCAGACCAGTAGTATCACAGAAAAAACTAATGAGAAAGGCCTATAGAAATCCACCACGCTCAGTGGGCCTAAACAGTAACACAGAAGGCTCCATGAGCACCAACCACAGCCCAGTCAATCCTCAGACACTGACTTTATTAACACTATAGAGAGATAGGACAATTATATCAATCATAACAATTACTTCAAATTGAACTTTGTTGATCTAAACTTTTTTTTTTTTTTGGTTTTTGGGTCACACCCAGCAGTGCTCAGGGGTTACTCCTGGCTCCATGCTCAGAAATTGCTCCTGGCAGGCACGGGGGACCATATGGGGCACCGGGATTCGAACCGATGACCTTTTGCATGAAAGGCAAACGCCTTACTTCCATGCTATCTCCCGGACCCCTGATCTAAACTTTGATTATTCCATTTGCTTTTGTGTTGTAACAAACAATAGGAAGTAAATTTGTTTCTGCAAAGGGCAGGCTTGGGTAGTGGGTGGGAGATTGGGGACACTGATGAAGGAAAGGTCACACTGGTGGTAGGACTTATATTGAGCATTTAAGGCCTGAAACAACTGCATTATGAACTTGGTAAATCCCAGTGTTATAATTTTAAATATTTTAATAATTAAATTAAAGGTTAGTATGCCCAGGTTAAGAATTTGAGAGTCTTATTCTATAATTTTGTGTTAGCAGTTAACTGATACAAGTCTTGTGAAACCAAGAGAGAGGAGTAGGTCAGGACTAGAAAGATCAAGTGATTGTTCCAATAAGTCTGATATATTATGCAGTTCTTAACTCAGTAAAAAATAATTATACAAAATATATTTGGGATCTTGAATCTGTGAAACTTTGTGACAGACTAGATGTAGGAGGTAAGGGAAAGGAAACAAGTGTTGATTATGAATATTTTTTCTTGAAGGACTAAATAAAATAAGATTAGATCAGAAAGATGGACAAAGAAGAAAATACATGCTCTATGGATAATTCTATTAATAAATACAACCCCTAAACAAGTAAAGAAGAGGAATCTCCTCTATCCTTGAACAATGTCCTTAGGAACTAACACCAGCAGCTTTCATCTACATGGTTGATTATGGTGTGTGTGTGTGTGTGTGTGTGTGTTTTCCTTTTTGGTTCTTGGGCCAAACTCAGCCGTTCTCAATGCTTACTTCTGACAGGGCTCAGGGAACTATATGGGATTGCCAGGGATTGAACCCAGATTAGCCACAGGCAAGGAAAGCGTCCTAGCCACTCTACTATTTGTCCAGTCCAGATTACATATTTATCATGGTCACCAAGCAGATGAGCTCAGTAATATGTGTGATGAAGACTTAAAATTTGTGATAGTTGTCGTGAAACTGGCCATGGAGCTAAGCAGCACCATCTACTAGATAGATCACAGTCTGAGCATTTGACATGTGTCCATGAACTCATCTTTCAAAATCAACCTCCGAAGAAAAGTACTTTGATCACCATCCTCCTCACCCTAGCTAAATTATTTGACATAGGCATACAGCTGGTAAACAGCAGAGGAAGAATTTAAAACTAGTAAGAGATAAAGCTTCCAGTATAGCTATCAGCTTATAGCTGGCATATAAACTAGGATTTAGGCTCTGATTTGCCAAGGTGAATGTGAACCACTTCGTGGAATAGGAAAGTCAGACTAGGGTTCTCTCTAACAAATGTAGAATGGGGGAGGGGAGAAAAACACTATAGCACAACTCAACAGAGATCAAAACAGACACACTGTGCAACCAGGTGGCCATATACTCCCTTCCCCTACCCACCCTAAATGGCCACTGTTCTTACTTTGGAGACTAGACTAGGCTAGAGCAACTCTCACATCTTCTGAAGAAAAACCAACCTGTGTTCACACTGCCCCTGCTTCCTACAAGCATCTGTTTCAACATCTGTTTCAACATGTTTGACTCCTCCCCCAAATCACCTACACCAGTCCAAATCCTTAAACAAGCTACCCTTTTAGCAGAGATAACTTTACAAAGGAGCTCACTTGCTATAGCAAAAACAATTGGGTCGAATACAGTGGAATTTCCTTCAGCAGCATCACACTAAGTTGACTAGAGTATTCTGGCCAGCAATCAATGAAACGACCTTAGCAATGACCTGAAGGTTACCTGGCTTCAAGTTACAGTTTGCAAGAATCTATTGGTGATACAGTCAGAACTGCTAAAAACAATGCTCTGTTTCACTAGGGATGTATGTGTCTTTGGCTAGTGCTGACTGGGGCACATTAGCCAACTCCTGAAGGACCAATGTCTAAGACCTCCAATGCTATACTACAAAAACCCCTGAAACATGAAAGTACATGGCAACTGCCATCTTAAAACCAAACAAACTGCTAAGAATATTAGACAAAAAATTTTTATTAATGAAATTGATTTTTAGAAAAGTAAGCACTACAAAAAACAAGTACTATATTTCAATGCCTAACTTATATACCTTATATATATATATGATACATATATTTATTGATATAGCTTAACTGTTACTATATGGGCTATGATAGTGACTTGGTTTTCTTCGTGGGTCTCATTCCACACTAGAGCTACCCTTGCCCTACTCTTTCTTGCTTACAAATAATAAAATCCAGATCAGCATTTGAGCAAATAATAAGCAGAGTGGTTTAAAGTCTGACTTTGTAACTGTAGTCATGTGACCTTAATTTCCTAATACATTCATAAAAACAAGAAAAATTTAAGAAATACATGTTAACAGGGCTGGAGCCATAGTACAGCAGTACAGACCTTTGCCTGGCATCCAGTTAACCCGAGTTCAGTCACTCATACTCATAAGGTTCCCTGAGCCTCACTAAGAGTGATCACTGAGCACAGAGCTAGGAGTAAGTCCTGAGCACTGTTAGATGTGACCCAAAAACAAAAAATAGAATAAAATCAATAATAATAATAATAATAATAATAATAATAATAAATCAGTTCTGTGACTGTTGACACAACTCATTCCATGTATCAAATGTTCAGTAATGAAAGGATTCATTTTTTTGGTCATTACTTCTTCTTGAGAATGCCAGTTTTCTTTCCTTTACTTGAACCTAAAAGAAATGCTAAATCTAAAACCAAACATTGACAAATATTTCCCTACATCTTTTTCTTTATCCCTAGTTTATCTTCTAATGAGCTGTTGTCCCACAGCTACATCTCTTGCAGAGTTTATTCTCTAATGAAATCTCAGCAGGGTGACTTATGAGAAACCCCCCTTGACCTCGGGCAAAGTCTAAGAAGAAGGTTCTATTATAACTTCCAGGGCACTATTAAGGAAAATGAAACTTTGAAAGCTTAAGTAAAAGAAAAGCAATTAAGGAGTGGCACGCCTGACATGAGCCCTTTGGTTTTATTCTAGAAGCCGGATTCTGCAAGCCTCTGTTCCTTTGTATGCCCAGTCCAGTGAACTGACCCGGAACTAGAAAGTCATTCTTTATCCCCTAGCAGTGCACTTCTGTGCCTGCCCTGTCTACAATGGCATCTAGAATAAGCTCAAGAGGAGTCACCTTCACTGAAGCTGTTCTCACCATCACCTGCCAGCTACTACTAATGGGCTCTGCCCTTTCCTTCCCCCTGGACACATAGACTGCCCACTTGCACGCACAGTCTGTTGAAAAAGTCCAGCTGGTAGAAACTGACCACTGAACTGACTTCTTAACTTGGAGCAGAAGAATCTTCCAGTCCCAGGAAGCAAAAAATGTGTGCCAGGTTTGCTGGTCTCATTTTCTACCCACATGCTCTAGACATTCTGCTATAAGATGATCCAATTGGTGGGGGCAAATGGGAGGTGACAGCCCTAAAGAGTCACCCACATACAACACTATGCAAGCGCAAGAGGCAAACCATCCTTTAGTGCCTCTGTGTGTGTGTGTGTGTGTGTGTGTGTGTGTGTGTTGGAGACTGGGACCATGGAGTTGCCTGTCACTATTACATAACCTTGGCAGTCATGAGTAATACTCCTTTCTACCACACAATAGAATTCCAGGCTGTGCAGCATCCGCCCACTCTCTCTCCCTATGCACAGATCCTGTTCTTCATTTAACAGTCCCAGCAAGGATGGAGACAAGGATAATCTGTGAAGCTGAAGGAACAGAATTGTGCCATTGCACCCTTTCAGCATGAGCCCACAGCCTCTTCACTTCATCTTTAGTGGAGAGAAAAAGAATATGCCTTTCGAAAAAGAGGAGGCTCAGACTTTTTAATTCATCTTTGAGTGTTCCTCCCCCCACCCCTTATTTCTCTTCCTCAGTTCCCTTTCATGTTATGGGATGTGAAGTCCTCTGGGGCAATAACTAAATTTAAGTCTCCTCAATTTTTTAGCTAACAATCCAATATCTTTCTGTGTATAACATAAAAGCAAGGTGGGAGATGAAGAGATAGTACAAGGGTAAAGGCACTTGCCTTACATCTTGTTCCCCAGTTCAAATACCAGCCCCACACATGGTCCCCAAGCACTAGCAGAGTCCCTCCTGTATACAGTGCCCCTAAGTAGCAGTAGATGTAGCAGTAGGTGATGGGTACAGTGCTGGGATTTTGTGCATGAGAAACCATCACTAAAAGTATGGTAAAGCTCAAGAGATTTTACTTCTCAATTTACTTCTCAATTAAAAAGAAGTAAATTAAAGATAATAGATATTCACACACATAGGTAGGATACTGGAGATTATCAAATATTATGAAATGAAACTAAAGGTCAGAGTACCCAATAACTTAATAACCTGCTACTTAACCCAAATATCTCAAAGCACTTAAACTTCACAACTAAAACCAAATATCGAAACAAACAAATAAACAAGACTAAATGCTGGGGCCAGAGTGGTGACGCAAGTGGTAGGGCATCTACCTTCACATGCTAACCAAAGACAGACCGTGGTTTGATCTCTTGGTGTCCCATATGGTCCCCCAAACCAGGACCTATTTCTGAGTGCATAGCCAGAAATAATCCCTGAGTGTCACCAGCTGTGCTCCCCTCCCCACCCCGCAAAAATAGACTAAATGCTACAAGGAGCAAAGAGAGAGATAGAACATGAAGTTAAGGACACATGACCTAAAAGTGCATAATCCCAGTTCTAATATTCTGAGCACTGCCAGGAGTAAGCCCAAGCAGAGAGCCAGAGGTATTCACTGAGCAACAGTGGTTGGGTCTCAATAGCCAAAAGATAAAAGAAAAAGATAAACATTACATAAACTACTGAAGCTAAATACTGGGAGCAATTTTATTTGTAAACAAAATTTAATTTTATTATAATACCTGTAAACAAAAATCTGCTTAAAGAGTAATGATTCAAAAAAAAAAAGTAATGACTCTTGGGTGGGAGATGACTCAAGAGGTGGGATTACTAATCCCCCAGAACTAGGAGGCAGCCACAGCATTGTTTATTGTGACCAAAAAAACATCAAGAAGAATCTCAAAGTGCAGAGAGGCAAGATGTCAGACAGCTTTACTGCCCCAGAACAGATGGGTCAATGAAAGACTATGGATACTAGAATCAACTTCCAAAGTAAAGTGTTTATCAAAATCAAATACTCTGTATCGTTAGCAATTAGCAAATTTTTTGTTTTGTTTTCTTTTAAGTGTGGGTGGCATATCTAGTTGTGCTCAGGACTTACTACTGATGTTGTGCTCAGAGATCACTCCTGGCAGGCTCAGGGCCCATATGTGGTGCCAGGGATGAAAACAGAGTTGGCCACATGCAAGGTAAGCAACCTACCCATGGACTATTATCATCCCAATTATGCTTTTAAGGAGAGTCAGCAAATTAGAAGAGAAACTCAAAAATTCTTCATTTTAATGTGATGATATAGAAAACTCACCTAGTGGCAGAATAACTTAAATGCCTTTGAAAATCTTTTTTTTTTCTTTTTTGGTTTTTGGGTCACACCCGGCAGTGCTCAGGGGTTACTCCTGGCTCCATGCTCAGAAATTGCTCCTGGCAGGCACGGGGGACCATATGGGGCACTGGGATTCGAACTGATGACCTTTTGCATGAAAGGCAAATGCCTTACCTCCATGCTATCTCCCAGGCCCCTGAAAATCTTTTTTAAAGAGTACTAACTTAACTCTATTATGTGCCCAATTTAGAGAAGGTAAATCAAACAAGTAATGAAAATTTTTATTGCTTATATGGGTCTTATTACAAGGATGGCAGATTTACTAACAAGTACAATCAACACCATAGATTTGAAAAATGAAGACCAGAGTCTTTGCATGTGCCTGGACCACTGTGATCTCTTTTGGGCACTGCACAGCTTCAGGAGCATACAAAGGGTGGCCTGGCAGCTCCCAAGCACCACTGGGAAGTCCCGATGATCCTCCACACTTCAGCACCCCACATCAACACCTCATCAGTCCTATAACTGATGCACCCTTCTAGCTGAGAAGGGTATCCCTGGGAGTAGCCTTCAGCCCCCTGAGTGAGGACTGGAAAACAACCCCGCCCCATGAATTCATTTGGAACTTAAGGACAAATAAATATACACAATCAGATCCTGAGAAACCTAAAAGGTCTTCAGCATTGGCTTCCCTTCCTGCACCCTTTCATCCCTTCTCAAATTGGCACACAAACTTGTTCCTGATAAATTAGTTACAATCCAAATAAATCCAGTGGGGAGGCCACAACCATGTGTCTTGAATATGAAAATAAGCCTCCATTTTCAAGTCACTAAAGTCACTAAAGTTTTTTTTTTATTAATCTAAGTTAATAAGCAAAACTTGCATGCGAAGTATTTTAAGTCACAAAATTTAAATGCTACTAATGCTACACTTACGAACTTTAAGAACTCAAAAAACATGCTTATGCATTATCTTTACTAATTAAACTACCAAAATGGGCTATCAACCCCCTGCATGAATGTTTTGTCACCCAGACATCTTCTCATGTTACCCTAGAAGTGTTCCTTTTATCAGTGCTGC
>PVKC010037718.1:0-12918 GCA_004027635.1 Crocidura indochinensis
GAAAGTGGCCTTCCTTTTGTATGCAGCTCATTGTTACGCATCTCATGAGATCTAAATATTTTTAAAATACTTGGAAAACAGTCACAATGCTTATATGATGGTACAATGAGCAAAGACCTGTGAATTTGTAGAAGTGGGAAGTAATTTTGGAATATGTGTCCTAGTGTTTATATGTGATGCGAACAGGATTTAGAGGGTACTTTATAGACAAGCTTACATTAATGGTGCCATTACCTCAAAACTTTAGGAATTCATATTAATTAAAATGCGCATAGTGGTTATGTTTATTGTATATAGCAATTGAACCTTATAGGCTGCAAAATTTGATCAAACTCTGGTCATCTGCATTCAAGGCAAACATCCTACCAACTGTGCTATTGCTCCTGCACTTAAATATCACTTCGGTTGAATGACCTTTTCTGTAAGTTTTCTTTAGAGTCAATTCCTCACTCTTTATATATCTCCCCCCCTTTTCAACTTGATCTACCTTTATTTGTAGATCTTGCCATAAACTAATTTTTATAATGTCTTTTGGTCTTCATTTTACTTCTAGTCCCTAAGTTTAAGCAAAATCTTTTGTTCTTTTTGCTTGGAGGCCACATCTGGCTATGCTTAGAGCATACTCCTGGGTTGCACTCAGGGATAATTCCTTACATGCTCAAAGGAACAAATTGAATGTTATAAAGCCAACCCAAGTCATATGTATGCAAGTAAATCACTTTATCTGCCATACTACCTCTTTGGGCCCCAAGAAAGAATTTAAACACTTTTATTTGCTTTTCAATTTCTAGGGCAACAAGTGTAGGAACTCAAAACATATTTAGTGAGCAAGCAAATGAGGGATTTAATATTAGAATCAGTATGTTCTCTCAGATGTACTTTTTGTGTTGTTCAAATGCCTGTTTTCATTACCTTCATTATATAATTGACATCTTTATAAATAATCTATCTCTAATACTTGCAAATTACAAAACCAATTCAGCAATTATCCAGCATAAAAAGTTAAGTATAAGTAAACTTCCTTTTAATACCTAAGAACTTTTTAGACTATCATAATTAATCTCTCACCATTGTAAATATAAAGTTTCCAATTCCAAGCAGCAGTACTGCAGCAAGAGACATTGTGCTCTCTTCTCTGTACCAGAGTGCCCAGCACAATTACTGCCTGGACTATTACAATAGCCTCTTAGTTGGCCTCCCAGGCTCTAATTTCTTTCTGCTTCAAACCATTGTCCATATGCTGCCATAATTAGGGTATGAAAATGACAGATCTGAGCAGGTCATGCTTCTGCTCAGAAATTCCCATTTTTCTACTCAATAAAACCTAGCTTTCTGTGTCTAGGCTATTGCTTTCCAAATGTGTTCTGTATCAATTAGCAAACTAACTTCCAGTTGTTACCAACTTTAGGAATCCTATTCTCCTGACCCAAAAGAGTGAAGTTCATCTTTGTGCAGACCACAAAATCACTTAGCTTAGTATCGTCTACATAATTTTTTGGCAGAGATTGGATTTGGCTAAGAATCACAACATCTTCAACTTCGTAGTCTTGCCATGTTACTAGACTCTAAGGTGATCTTTGGATGAAAATGGTTTATATTTTGAGTATCTAATGTTACACTTATCATCATGCACTTCCTAGTTTGTTTTCTAGTCTGACTTTATACCAGTACTTTCTCTGTTAGTACAATTAGAATATATAACCACTCAGACATCCTATGATCCCACAGAATTTGAGATGATAAAAGTACATTTATAAAATCCAGCTTTATCCCCCAGTATTTTCATATTCTTCATATAGAGTAGTATATTGATCTGCCATATCTGGCATGCTTTATCCTGGGTGACTTGACACAAATAAATTTTAATAAATGTATTGAAATCATGAGGTGTAAGCAAAATACGATCTCATTCTGTGTTGCTATTAAGTAAAAAAACATGCCCACTGTTACACATAAAGAAGCTTATAAATAGCTTAGGTACAAGTCTAATATCTGTAGGAATATTGTGGACTAATATTTTGTCTGGTTCATCAAAGAGCAGTTTTCCCTTTGCTGTGGCTCCACTTCCTCCAAAGACCATAAAACTCCTTTTCAATTGCACCTAACCTAGAAAGAGAAGATCTAATAATAGCCATAATGATTTCTTAAGAGCCATGCTGTATATAAGTCTCCAACCTTGAGCCCACTGAGTGGTACCTATGCACCAGTATGAAATGGTTGAAAATTACTGGATTCCTGCTTCAGTTAAGAGTGCCATTCTGGTGATAGGTGGTGTTCTTTACATTGCTGAAACCTAAATACAATCATGTATGTAATCAAGTTGTTTAAATAAAATATATATTAAAAAAGAATGCCATTATGGAGGGATGAAACAAGAGCACAGCAAGGAGGGCATTTGCTTTGTACACGGCTGACCTGAGTTCAATACTCAGCATCCCATATGGTCTCCTGGGGCTGCCAGGAGGAACGTCTGAGTGGAAAGCCAGGAGTAATGCCCGAGTGCCACCAGGTGTGACCAAAAAAAAAAATAACAAACAAACAAAAGATTGCCACTTTGTAGACTGGCATCTGGGAAAGATACCAGTTGTCAGATGTGAAAAGGGGAAAGAATGCTGTTTTTAGTTGCCCACAATAAAACCTTTTTCTCTTTCCAGTGGGCAAAATATCCAACTTAGTTATCCATATCTGACCAGAAGGAGAACATGGTACAAGACTGCCTTGTTATTTCTACCTAAGAACTTCGTACTCAGAAAAAAACAGTGATATCCTGGGTTGTTTGACTACCTGCTTAAAGGATAGAATTATCTGGTTATATTTATGGGAAAGTGTATTGATATGAGTAAACAAAAAGGAAGATAGGTAGTGGAGTCAATTATTTCTTTAAAATGGCCATTAGTTAAAATGTAAATTCAGGTCATTAGGTTTTACAAAGCCTAAGCACACAATAACTTAAAAATTCTTACAGTGGATTTCATAGATTTTTTTTTTTTTGGTTTTTGAGTCACACCCGTGCTCAGGGGTTACTCCTGGCTCCATGCTCAGAAATTGCTCCTGGCAGGCACGGGGGACCATATGGGGCACTGGGATTCAAACCGATGACCTTTTGCATGAAAGGCAAATGCCCTACCTCCATGCTATCTCCCGGGCCCCAGATTTTTAATAATTTTAATAACCATGATGGTTCTTGTTGGATTACTAGTCCCACCCTAATCAATATTCTTACTTTATCCTGTGTGGAGATCTGGTGATTGGGTTATTGGATTATTCCTTACTTGGTATTCCTCTCCCACCCTAGGGTGTGGCCTGGTTCTTGTCAATAAAAACAGGGGTCTGAGGAAGGCAGACACTCATTGTTCAAGCTTCTTCCATTAAGCTGCTTTTCTTCTTAGGAGCAGAAGACTTGTTTGGTGGGATTCCTTGCTTGAGTGCTGCAATTTTTGAATCTGTTCTTGTACCTTTTCACTGTGTGGTTTATTTCCTGTGTCAATGTTTGCTTCCAGACCCCTGTCTCACCAGATCCTCTTTTAGGAGCCTGAGGCTCTGCTTATACTTGTCACAGCATGTGAATGGGAATTAACTGCTAACAATATTTTTACTGACAAGTGTTGGTTTGAGTCAGAGTTCAAGTATACTTGTCTTAGTGACAAGATTGGCATGCAACTTCATGCTGCCCAAGAGTGAACAAAGAGCAGATCAAAAATATGTAAAGGTATAAATCAATTTTGCCTTCTATCGTCACAATAATTGACTCTTCTCCCAAGACACTTCCATGAATCAATAGCTCTATTGCCCAAATTCTAAAGGCAGAAACTGAAGGAAATTTAATCAGTGCTCTTGTTATTGAATAACTTTTCCAAGTGTCTGCCATGGGAGGAAGTATTTGCTACATTATATGTTCATTTTTCAGGCTTGCTTTTCTTTTTCTGTTATATTTGGTGAATAAAAATAGTGGTAAGAGAAATAGTACAGTGATTACGTTGCTTGCCTTGCACATAGCTGACTGAGGTTCTATCCCTGGTATTGCACTACTTATGAATCCCTGAGCGTCATCAGAATTGATACCTAAGTACTGTGCATATAAAATCATCAAAAGATGTTCTGTTGTTATTCACTGACTTCTTCTTTAGATTTATGTTAAGATTGCCATTATATATATCTTAATTTAATTTGGTTTAATTTTTTTTTTTCTTTTGGGACCATACCTGACAGCGCTCATGGTTTACTATTGGCTCTGTACTCAGAAATTGCTTCTGGCAGCCTTGGGGAGGCGGGGACGAATGTGGGGTGCCGGGGATCTAACCTGAATCTATCCCCGGTCAGCTTCCTGCAAGGCAAATGACCTATCGCTATGCTATTGTTCTGACCCCTATATGCATCTTATTTTAATATAATGTTTTATAAGTTGTTGGCTCACTGGGATGGGATAAAATTTTGTATATAATTCCTCAGACTTGCTCAAATAGTCAAATAGTCTATTTAATCCACAGTTAGGCATTTATAATTATGAATACCTATTTTAGTATATAATTTGGGAACTATTAAAAGTAAAAAATTATTTACGGAAGAATAATTATATATGAATATGTCTGTGGGATTATTACATGCATGTACATGTATTACATACATGCACATATCTTTAATGATGAACTAATTAATTTTGTTTGTCTTGGGGACAGACTTTGTTATGCTTAGGGGCTACTCCTGAAAACACTTAAGAAATAATTCAAAAATACTCAGCACTACAGAAAATAACTCAGAAATACTCAGAAATAGTTCCTAGTGCTGCTTGGAAGATGATATGGGATTGGGGGGATTGAACCAAGGTTGACATATGTAAGGCAAGAGCTCTATCTGCTGTATTACGGCTCCAGCCCCAAATTAATTTTTCATAGCAGTTATTTCCATAACAACAATAGATAAGATTTGTCTAATTCTTGTAAAATGCTTTGTAACATTTCAAGAATCCAGTTGATAAAATATTATTAGCCTCTATTCCAGATTAGACAACTTGGGACCCAGTAGTTACTTTTGTTGTTATTGTTGTTGTTGTTTTGGGGTCACACCTGGCGATGCTCAAGTGTTACTGTTGGATTTTCACTCAAGAATTAGTATTGCTGGTGCTGAGGGGGGATCATATATGATGCATGGGATAGAACCCAGATTGGCCCAGATCCAATTTTTTCTTTATTAAGTAAAAATATACTGTTTTGAGTAAAACCTAGTCTTCCAAATATTTTATTCTTATTTTGTATCAGCTACTTCTAAAAAATAGTAAAGAACTAGTCTGATGTTCCATATTGAATATAAGAAACAGAATTTACTATGACTGTAGAGTGAGAATGCTTAAGGTTATATTATAGAAATCTTAACAATTAAAGGTTTCGATCAAATGTTAGAATACAGTAATTCATAGCATGAAATTTGTCCTGTATGAGGGAGTAGGAGAGTTCATAAAATGAGACTGAAAATATATAACAAAGTACATGGACAAGTTAACAAATACATAACATAGTACATGAACTGTAAGTAGGATATTTTACTATTTTTTACACCTTTATTTTCCTAAAATGCACACTAGGGTATCCTTTGAGTGGATACTTCTATGGAAGTTGGCTATGAGTTTACAAATAGAAATGAACCAACAACTCTTCTAGATGCCTTTCATTTCTATTAACATGAAATTAATTAATGATAATGAGACTTTAATGTGTGAGGTATTGCTTTTGGTTGGAAGTCAGGCGAGTTTAATCCTATTTTTGTACCTATAATGTGGAGTAGTTTTGCTTAATGATATGGATTAATGTGACAGTGGGCAGTTGAACTGAATCACAGAAATGATTGGTGGCAAGTACTAAACAACTTACAAGCATAGACACCCTTGTCTTTTTACTGGTGGTTTTGGTTTTGCAACCCACCCAGTAGTGCTTAAGGGATTACTAAGCTATTCCCTGCTCATTGTTCTGAGGGGTCAATACTAGTGGTCCCCTGAGAACGCTGCAGTTCTGGTATCCTATCATTTCCCTTCTTATGTCAAACATGCTCTTTTAGCTATTTCTCCAGTCCCTTTGTGACATCTTAGACTTCCAAATATTTTTGTAAGATCAACATTTAAAGATTGTGTATAAATCTTAGCATATTCATAGCTGACATGATGTTCTGCAAAGAGCATTATAAAGATGCCTCCAACATAACCCCACTAGATCTGATAAAAATTTAGGACACATAAAAATAAAAAAAAATTATGTTTTAACAATGAATAAATAGTCCAGAGAGAAAATTCAGGGAAATCATTCATGTAAACTAGCATTATTAAGAACAAAATACTAAGGAAATCATCAATCACATGAAATATTTGTAAGCTGAAACCTTAAAACAAATAAGCAAACAACAAAAAAGTGTATCCTCCATTTAAGATACTAGTATTACTTAGTGTGATCTACAGATTCAACATAACCCTTATGGAAATTTATATAGTTTCCTCTCTGTAGAAAATACATACTTATTCTACAATTTATATGTTATTGTTAGGGAACCAGAATAGTTTAATAATTTGAAAAAAAGGGACCAGGGCCCGGGAGATAGCATA
The DNA here is from genome assembly GCA_004027635.1 of Crocidura indochinensis. Classification (NCBI taxonomy): domain Eukaryota; kingdom Metazoa; phylum Chordata; class Mammalia; order Eulipotyphla; family Soricidae; genus Crocidura; species Crocidura indochinensis. The sequence goes on from PVKC010037718.1 coordinate 6,587, forward strand.
GAGGTAAGGCGTTTGACTTTCATGCAAAATGTCATCGGTTCGAATCCCGGTGCCCCATATGGTCCCCCGTGCCTGCCAGGAGCAATTTCTGAGCATGGAGCCAGGAGTAACCCCTGAGTACTGCCGGGTGTGATCCCCCCCCCCCCAAAAAAAAGAAAAAAAGGGACCAAATTGGAAGGGATCACACTTCCTGATTTTGAAAGTTAATACAAAGTTATAATGGCCAAATGATATTATACAGGCATAAATGCAAGTGCAATGAAACAGAGTCCAGAAAGTTACTCTATGAAGTGTTACCTAATATATTGTAAGAAAAATAATTCGATGAAGTTATGATACTCTGCACCATGGGAAAACTAGATATCCCTGTGTAAGACTCAAGTTAGCCCTTCCATTATACCATATGCAAACATGAAAGTGGATATAAAGAACTCTATTTAAAGTTCAAACTATAAACCTCTTAGAAGAAAATCCGAGGATAAAACCCCATGGCAATAGATTTAAACACCAAAAGCACAGTTAGCAAATGAAAATATAGATCATTTATTACAACAAAATTCAATTCTTTAGCTGAAAGAAACGATTATTGGCAGTCACCATGATCCTGGAGTTTTATGTGTTAAACAGCTGTAACTTGTGTGCAATGGCAGGACATTTATAACAGTAGACCAAATCCAGTTCATGAATTGTCATTTGAGAACTAAAGTATCTAGATTTTTAGTCTGCAAACCGGGACCCGGGAGATAGCATGGAGGTAAGGCATTCGCCTTTCATGCAAAAGGTCATCGGTTTGAATCCCAGTGCCCCATATGGTCCCCCGTGCCTGCCAGGAGCAATTTCTGAGCATGGAGCCAGGAGTAACCCCTGAGCACTGCCAGGTGTGACTCAAAAACAAAAAACAAAACAAAAATAAAAAACAACAATCTAAACCCAGTGGAACTGCACGTCTTTGCCGATACTAACATATCTATGTAATATTAAAAAGCACTTTCCTCATTTAAACTATTAATCTGTGGTCCAGAGGAATATTAACTTAGAGCAGCATCTGCTTTGTAAGCATGCGATCATGAGTCCAAATCTCTGGTGCCTTACATGTGTAAAGCATGGTCCAAGGCAGCTTTGCTGTTTGAGTCTGGTAGTACCACTTTCTGTGATCTTTGGAATCACAAGTAGTTTGCATCTGCACCAAAACAGGCATGGGTTGATACCACAAATGAAAGCCAACCCTTGACAAGCACCACAACGACAAAAATGGGCAAATGTATGTCCAGGAAATATGATCCTTGGTTAGGACCATAACCATGTGCCTCCATTAAGAGTGTGCCTCTGGTGAGGACAGAGAGTATAAGCACCCTAAATAAAGGAGTAGGAATTTCCATACGCACTGAAAACTAGTCTGTGAGCACCATAGCCAGACATATGTGCCTTTCCCAGACATCACTTTAACAAAAATAGTAACAAGAATGGAGAGGAGTGGGGGAAGGAATAAACTTGAATTCAACTGAACTCCTACTTTGTGAGTTTGATAACATAAATTTTATAGTATTCAGGTGTGTCAACAATGCTCAATGCTGCCTAGAGTCCTGGAAATTTTGCATTATTTTATGAAAGAAAGTCAATGAGTTTGACTAAACTAATCGATACTTTCTTTTTGTCTTCTACCTGAAAATACAAAGTGTTTTACCTGGTTTTAGTAGTGGTGAAGGTGAGAATGTTGCAAATTTTATGCTCTTGCTGAGATTTTTTTTAATTAAAAGGTTAAATATTTCTTCCTAGAATGAGTAACCAAAGCTTTTGGAAAGGTATTACAGATACATGACTTTATTATTATTGTTGGGTTACTATCAATCTAATTTGAGTTAGAGGTAAAAATGAATTATCAGAGATATCAAGGTAGTCACTTGAAATATAGATTTGACAATAAGAAAGTTGGTAGATCATTACTGTATCTTGAACTAAAGCTATTATTGAAATTGGGAAATTTGGGGCCCGGGAGATAGCATGGAGGTAAGGCATTTGCCTTTCATGCAAAAGGTCATCAGTTCAAATTCCGGTGCCCCATATGGTCCCCTGTGCCTGCCAGGAGCAATTTCTGAGCATGGAGCCAGGAGTAACCCCTGAGCAATACCGGGAAATTTTTTTTTTTTACTTTGTAGGTTCATCCTCACCTCTCTCCCCTAGTGCTATTTAGAGCATGATCAGTTATTACTGCACTGACAAGTATTAGTCTGGTAGTAATTTATCATAGGCTGACAAGTGCCAAAATTCATCTTCACATATGTAGCCACTGAAGCAAATACTATTTCATCTCTGAATCTATCTGTGTTTTATTGTGATATATTATTTTGGCGTGCAAGGTCACAGGCAAATTATCTTTAATTGCTACTTCAAATTAAAGCATAGTTGTAAATATTTTTGCATCTCTTTAAATTCCTGTCGTAATCCCCTGGGTTTGCTGTTCCAGATATTGGCATCATATCTAGTTAAGCTGGATGTGAAAGGGAAGATAAATATATATATATATATATATACATATATATTACCATTGAATTGTATGTATTTATAATAATCAATATTGTTGAAGATTAATTGGCATGATCATCATAGAAATGGTTCTGCTAATGAAGGGGCTAATGTCAGGAGATCATTTTCTGTTCTAGTCAGTTATACTCGATTTTAATTGAAAAATAAAAGCTGTTCATTGTGTATAGAGGTAGCACTTCTGACATATCATATAAATGACCCTATTAATGCAAGAGAAATAAGGTCAAGAGCGACAATTTTGCTGAAGTCAATTATGTTACATTTTAATTGAAAAATAAAAGCCGCTTTTATTCAAAGGGAGCACAGCTGACATTCCATCATACTCTGCAGCCACATAATAGTGCAGTGAATGCCCAGCTATCTCTCGCCTCTCCACACTTTCCAAAAAGGTTTTTGCCACATGGAGGTCATGCCTCTCCTACTTGCTACTTTCTGAGGACTTGACAGTTTGCTCGGGACAGAGCAGAGACCAGACACTCAGTGCGCATGTCAGCTGGGTGGGCCTGAATCTGGCCTCACCTCTTACAAGTCCACCCACTTCACTGCACTCTAGTCAAACTTGTTTCGGCTTCTATTCTCTTCACTTGTCCTTTCTCATTAGCTAGAATGTTCTTTTTATGTATGTGTATGTGGCCTTTTGGGTCACAACTGACTGTGCTCACTTTTGACTCAGTGCTCAGGGATCATTTCTGGCATGTCTCTGGGGACCATATGGAGTGTCAGGATCAAGCCAGGGCTTGCTGAACTCTCTCTTCCACACCAGTAAAAAAAAAAATTCTTTCTCTGGCTGCTCTTGCCACCCTCTCTCATGCCTTACTATCAAATCTGAAATGTTTAATTCGTAGCAAGATAAGACCTTCAAGACTACCCTACTTAAACCTCTCCTGTCTCCTTCACATCAGCTGCTCTGCCCCTCTCCAATAACTTCTGCAATGATCCCTTTTGGTTGTCTGTCATTATGTTCTCTCCCATTTTGATCCTGTGATATCAGGGTCTCTGATTAATTTCAGTTCTGTGTATCTAGGAATTAGAATATCAACTTAGGAACAATTGAGATAATTATTGGTGGGAATGATAAATGAACAGCAGATAATACACATGTGATATTGAATATGCTATTCTAAGATTTAAATCTGTGGCCAAGGTTTAGTTCTCCTATTTGGGTAGGCCAATGGTCAACTTTAGCAGGACAACAAACTATTGTGGGCATATGAGTAGTAGCTTAAATGACATGACAAAATTGAAGAAAATAATTACTTTATTATAAACACATTGATTATAATGTTGTTCATAATACAGTTATTAATTTTTACAACACAAAGTTGTTCATGATTGAATTTCGGTCATACAATGTACCAGTGGGCAATTCCCATTAAGCGTGTCCCCAGTTTCCCTTCCTCCCTCTCCCTTGTTTGTCTCTGGGGAAGACATTTTTCTTCTCTCTGTTTCTCTCTTTTCATTTCAGACACTGTGATGTGCAGTATTATTACAGAAAGGTGTTATTCTTATCACTTCATCTCCTTTCATACCCAATTCTTGTCCAGAGTGATACTTCTCAACTATCAATGCCATAGACATCCTTTTTCTGCCATAACTGCATTCGTCTGCTATTTGTGACAAGCTTCTTACCATGCACTAGTCCTCCTGGTCCTTCTCTCTATTGTCATTGGATATTATTACCATACTATATTTTTATATATCCCAACATAGCAAAGTTTTTATAGGAATTCTGCCAGGAGGTCAGAAATGACTCTGTGTAATTTACACTTAATTGCAAATCTGCGTCTGTGTCCATTCTCAGCAGGATTGCAGGTCCCGAGGCCACATCCTGCCCTGGCATCACCCTGCTAATATTGAGCAGGGAGAGCACCACCTGTCTTCTATTTTGTTGTAGTTGTCACCATTCCCACAGTTTATGTAACTATTTTAGGACTCATGATTCTAGTCATATAAGAAGCACGCCTTTGTGATTTCCTCATAGAAATAAATTTTCTGAGTGAACCAGCACCGTTAAAAAATGGTTAGTAGGGCCAGAGAGATGGTCCAATGGGTACAGTGCTTGCTTTCATGTGGTCAACCCGAGTTTAATTTCTGGTGTCCCATATGGTCCCCCTAGCACTGCCAGGAGTAATTTTTGAGCACAAGGTCAGGAGTTAACCTTTTAGTATCTCCAAGTTTGACCTCCCCCGCTAAATATATATATATATATATATATATATATATATGTATATATATATATTTATATAAATGATCACCTGCATTTGTACATGTGTGTTAGTATATAAGTTACTTAGTGCTATTTGTGGAGTTTTTGGAAGCAAAACGATTAACATTTCAAAGGAATCCATGGTAATAGGAGAAAGAAAAGTTCTCACAGTAGGAAAGTAGAACTGATTTCAATGCTAGGAATCTACACTACTGAGACTCTATATGCTGCCTCAGCTGACTTCTGTGAGGTGACTAGTGTATATATTACTAGAGAAGCAGGTTGTGCACTGAGATTAAGTCCCTAGTTGATTTCTATCAGATATCTTTGGAGGCACAAGGAATGAGACACCCTGCAAAAGACAGTGGCCCTGTGAAAAGGGGGAAATGAGATTTGTAAGTAACTCAAATAGAAGTCAATGACCTAAGTTAAGTCCAAAGAGAGATGTCAGAAAAAAACAGCATTGCAATCATTTGGGTGACACAAACAATACCTGGGGTGCCTGACACTTAAGTTGCATTGCCGAGAAGGAATTTTAGAGGTAGACTAGGGAAGGATTACTTGCCAGGTGAAAGAGCAAGCCAGAGCACCCATCCGAAAACCATTACCAGGCATGTGCAAGCTGTAGCAAATTAACTCATTTAGTTAGATCCCAAAATAGTCATTTTAAGTGTTCATTTATATATAGGATGTCTCACCAGGAACCGAAGCTCATTTGGAAGACATTCATTTCCTAGGGCCGTATTATTCTCTAGAGTTTTTGCAATGATCAATTGTAATATCCAGATTCTAACTCCAGCAAATGATTGTGAATACTTTCATTGTATATCACTCTGCCCCCTCCCCCCAATTATAATCTAAGAAGTTATTTTCACCGGTTAGTTCACTCATCAAATATTTTTGACTACATAGTGTCAAGCTTCTGCTGAGACCTGAGGATCCAAATTTTAACTGTGAGAAGGAAGATCTAGGATGGTGGGCAGAATCCAGAGCGCCTCCAACATGGAGACAGTGACATCTGTTTTCTCTCTCTCAGGCATCTTGCAGTCATGGGAAATGTGTGCTGTGTTGTGCCCCATCTCTCGATCGGGGGTATGCTTGTATTCAGAGGGTGTGCAAAGGTTTGGCGCCTCCATTTTTTTTCCAGGGGACATGGACGTATTGGCATATCTGACAGTTGAATAATCCTGTTAAACACCACATGATAAACTCTTTTCATTTCACTTGGTATTTAAGCTTCTTTTTAATATAGGATTAGTTTAGGAAAAATGATAACCTGGGTTTGAATAACATTTCTCTCACTCTCTCCCTAATTGATCTTAGACCAGTCACCTAAAACCTGGATGTCTGCATATCCTTATTTATCACTGAGACCAGGAGAGTCAAAAGTCACCTTCAGGGATTATTATAAGATTGAGGATAAAAATAGTAGATTGAAGGAGCATAATGCAAACACAAAATAGAAATATGCCTATGTACAATGTTTCTTTGCATCCAATTATATGTGCTTTTGCTAGAGTATCTTTTTTATAGTCTATATCATATTTCCAGACCTTTGTTTTCTTTTTTGTTTTTTTTTTTT
>PVKC010037719.1:0-12693 GCA_004027635.1 Crocidura indochinensis
CTGGCAGGGACAGTGTGGACAAAGCTGGGCTACACTGACTTAAACTGTGGTGTGAGGAGATTCTGAACAAGAGATATATACCTCCAATTTCCCTCTTATCCATGTTCTGCCAATATTCAGTGTTAACCTTGTTAGACATACAAACAAACAACAATGGCAAAACCCTATTTCAAGCCTTAACCTAATCCATGCTCTTTTCTGCTGGTACTGGAAAAGATCTAGCAAGAAACTGTAGATCTGGATTTCTGTTTTTTACTAAAAGACAAGCATACTGAAAATTGTGAGTGCTTATTTGTATCAGAGTTTGAAAGAATTGGAGGTTTGAATGGAACATGTACTGTTACTTGGAATAAGTAATGTTGCTATTGAGTATCATAATAGCAATTATTATTAACCAATTATATTGAAATTCCTCTGAGTTGGCCAGTGTTTCTGGACTGCCAATATTTCTCAGGACAAATCACATGATCATATTCAAACAATGATACAAATGAAAACAGCCATCAGCATTGCATTCTAAGCTGTGTTCCAAACTCAGACAGTACTGTAAAATACATTCAAGTGAGGCACTATAGCATTAAGTCTATTTGTCAATACTTATTAAAAAAGCACATGTAAAGGGACCTGAGAGATAGTGTAGTGCCAATTCAGGACGAAGAGTGGTTTGACTCCCAGGCTCCCATATGGTCTTCAGAGTCTGCCAGGAGTGATTTCTGAGCACAAATCCAGGAGTAGGCCCTGAGCGCTGCTAAGTGTGACCCCAAAACAAAACAAAACAAAAAGTACATGTAAAATATTTCCTACAAGGATATTAAATCATACTTCCTACATTCTCCTATAGTCAACCATTATCTACCCTTTGAAGTTCAAACATGAGAGATGGAAATGAGTTGGCCTTGGTGGAAATTTGCCAATGTCAGAAGCTTTACAGGAGAAACAAAATTAGTTACAGGATGTGGCTATGTTAAAATGGTCACTTCACAGTCACATTCAAACACTGTTACTTTGGTCACATTAGGTCTCAAGATAAAACTTGAGACTTTTTGGCTTAGTTGTTTATATGCTATGGGTGTGATTACTGCTCTAAATCCTCCATGGAAGTGAATACTCAGATTTTCCTGATGAAGGCCAATGAGGATTTTCAAGCAATCTACCTTGTCTTTCCTGGCCTCCCCCACCCTCACTGATCCCAACAGACATGGATACATTTTTACATCATACATCATATACTCAAGGGGAAAAAGTGTCAACTTCTAGCAGATTATCAGTTTCTCATTAAGTTTTATGCAGAATTTATGCTTGCAAATCAAAAATAATTCAAATCAAGTTTGGCTAAGAACCAAAGAGATGGTTCAAGGGGCAAGAATGCACACTGAACTGTGGAGGTTTCCTGAGCACTGCTGCATGGCTTTGATATACTGATGGTTCTGGCAATACTATATTGCCAAGTCCTAGCATTCAGAGTCTGGCTGTCATGCCAAGCTAAATGTTGTGGCACTCAAGCTCTGACAGACTGCTTAGAAGCCCTCCCCCCAAAAATGCTCTTGTTGAGTATATTTTGATGTAGTTTGATAAACATGCCCTAGCTCTACTTTTCAACAATTTTCTCTGTTTCTTTTTCAATTCTAAAACATTTTAAATTTTAGGATAATTCACTTTCCACTTAATGTACTAGATTCTACAATCCAATTCTGCCCTCCAGATGTAGGGAGATTTCCCCTGAACTTCCCTTCCCTTTATTGCTGCTGTAAGGTCCCTGAGCCTCACTGTTGAAAAACAGACCTTAGGATGGACTTAGATGGAGATAAAGACCTTTGTCCGCCATCCCAGGCCATGTAGCTTCAACCCCCATTAGCCGTTGGGTCTGCATCTTCAGATGGTCGAGGCAAGAGGCAGACTCACTCACCCAGGCTTCATGAGAGGTAACATCTTTATTCAGTCCTAGCCATCAGATGTGGCTGCTAACCAATTATGCATACTATTCTTAGCTAGCCCTGCATCTGCTTTCATCCATGTCACCTCTGACCTACATGCTGGCAAGGATCCAAAAGGGCGAAAGCCAAAGACCAAAGACCTATATACCCTATAAAGTCCCCTCCCATTAAATGGGCAGGGTCTTGCAGGTAAAGTAAATGTAATATCCAGTTCCCAAGGCCCCGCCCACTTCTGGACGGGTCTCAGATAGTTACCTGTACCCCAGGGTGGATCTATACCCCACATTTGGTTGATGCTACCCGAGGCCACACCTGTGGTGTCATTCATTGAGCACTGAAGCAATAGAGGAACTTCACTGGTTGATGTGAGGCAGAAACTGGGACCACCTACAGCCTTATGTTTGTGAAGTTCTACCACCAGCCACACCCCTAACCCAAAGCAAGATTTTTAACCTTTTTCCTGTGGATTGTAACATTTGGTCACCTACTAGCTGACATAAACTCACTTTTTGTCCACCTGAACATGCCCATTCTCCCAGGGAGAAATGTGTGCAGAAACAAGAGTTATCAAAAAACTTGAAATACTGGTATCTATGCAGGCTTACCCACCCTCCTTTCCAAGCAGCTTCACCCATCATTGTGGTTTAAAGTTGCTTCTAAATAGCAGCTGAAAGTGCTAGAGTGTTAGTTCAGTGGGTAAAGTGCTTATCTTGTACATGGCTGACCTGCATTCAATGATAAGCATCCCAAATAGTTTCATGAACACTACCAGGAGTAATTCTTGAGTGCAGAGTCAGGAGTAACCTCTGAGCACCACTAGGTTTGGCCCCTAAATAACTGATGGATCTATCAATCAATATATAGCAGCTGAAGCCTCTTACTTGGTCATTCACCTGTACCTAAATTTTAGTGGTTGTGAAAAAAATATGCTGGAGAGAATAATCTAAGTATTTTGTCACATCCAGAATATTAACAGTTTCCATGTCAAATGGTTTGCTTCAGTATTTGACCAGGCATTTATAAGTTGGCAAGACACCAAATACTAATCATTTAGTAACTACTGGAGAGCAGTGATGCTGGCTGTGGCTGCTTTCTTTACTTATGCATTTAAAAAGTGAAGTTATTTTCACTGCTGGTGGGAATGCCAGCTAGTCCAGCCTTTATGGAAAACAACATGGAGATTCCTCAAAAAACTGGAAATTAAACTTCCATATGATCCAGCAATACCATTCCTAGAAATATATCCAAGGAATACAAAGATACAATACAAAATTGTCTTCTGCAACACCTATATTTTTGCAGCACTATTTATAATAGCCAAAATCTGGAAACAACTTGGATGCCCAACCACAGATGAGTGGCTAAAGAAGCTAATGTACATATACACAATGGAATACTATGCAGCCGTTAGGAGAGATTAAGTCATGAATTTTTCTATACTGTATGAACTTGAAAACTATTACGCTGAGTGAAATAAGTCAGAGGGAGAAAGACAGACACAGAACAGTCTCACTTCTCTGTAGAATTTAGGAAAAATAAAATACATTATTGTAATAATACCCAGAGACAATAAAGATGAATGCTGGAAGGACCAGCCCATGATATGAAGCTTACCACAAAGAGTGGTGAGTTCAGTTAGAGAAATAACTACACTAACAATTATCATGACAAGGGTAGTTAGTGAGATAAATAGAATATCTGTCTCAAATACAGGCAGGGGAAAGGGGGAGGAGGGAGATGGGAGGCATTGGTGGTGGGAATGTTGCACTGTTAAAGGGGGTATTCTTTTTTATGACTGAAACCCAACTACAAACATGTTTGTAATCGTGGTGTTTAAACAAAGATATTATTATTTTAAAAAGTCAAGCTCTAGACCATTAATTAATTATTAGCATGTTGATTCTATTAGTTTCTAAATTTTAAACCAAATTTTTTGGTAAGTTTTAAAAGTTTAGTATTAAGTTTAACATTTCAAGTCTTTAATTGAAGAGTAAGAATAGTCTGTTGTGCTTCCCCTATTTCAATGACCCTCTCTGCTTCATATCCTGCAAGATATTCAAATATTAAAGTGATCCATTTCACATAAACTTAATGGTATTAACTACTAATACACCAATAGAAAAAAAGCCAGATCCCCAAGACAGTTGTGTCAAAACAACCTTTAATGAAACTGGAGTTTAAAAGATCTATGTTTTAAAAAATAAATAATTAGGGCAAACAGGTAAAACTGGGATTAAGATACTTGACTGACATGCAGCTGACCACAGTTCAACCCCCAGCACAACATGTGATTCCCTAAGCACCAAGGCCGTGACTCTAAGAACAGAAACAGGAGGAAGCCCTAAGCATAGCCAGGTGAAGCCCAGAACAATAATGAGCTGCATTTTATTTCCTACCCAATTCTTCATGAAAGAACAAAAAAGGAGCACCAGACTGGCTTTAAACTGCTCACAGACATGCAGATTATTGCTTTGTGCTGAGAACCAAATAGAGATCTCCTTTCTACTTTAACAATTAAAGATAAATCTTGTACTCCAATTACTTAATTTTTGTAGCTGACTTCTAAAATGCTCATGTAAAAGTAGCATTTTTCTTCAATCTGACTAGTAAAAATATTAAAGTCAGAAAATGAGCTCTTGGTAGTTTGCGGGGAAATTGAAATTTTTATGCTTTACTATGGATAAATGAGTACAAATGAAGTACTGAACCAGTACTGTTTAAAATTAACATATGCATCTTTGGGTTCATAATATAAAAAAGTTTTAAGAAGTTATCAGATGTGTGGATAGAAGAAAATGAGCATGCTACTAAGAGCATGCAGGTAGTTAGAAAATAGTTTAGTCACTAGTGTGATTGCCTAGTCTGTGCCTGACCAGGGAATATGTCTCAGCACTTCCCCCAAATACCATTGGTGCCTCCCTGACAGTGTCAGCACCAAAGAGACACCCAACACAGCAGAGCACAAGAAACATCTCATCTGCAGGTCTTTGCCTTGAACTGCCAGCCCAGTCAGCTCCCAGAAATCCTGAGCAAAACAATGATAGAATATTTAGATCTGAATGCTAATACATGAAAAAATTTCAATTTAAAAAGCTAAGCGCACACATATGTATGTAGACATGTGTATATATTTGCTATGGAGTAAATAGTTGTGTTACCACAAAATTCATAGACTAAAGTCTAACCCCCAACCTGATGGCAAACGAATGATCATAACCTGAGGGTGGAGCCTTCCAGAGTGGAAACAAGCCTTTACTCTAGAAACCTCTGACATCTCTTGCACCTAATAAAGAATGCAGTAGAAAGATGTCACCTACAAGTGTTACAGCTCTTTTAGAATTTGTCCAGCAGGCCTTCTGGTCTCTACCGGAAGCTCCCCACCCCCCAAAAAAAGATATCACCTACAAACCAAAAAGCAGATCCTTACTACCACAGAGCCTGCTAGTGCCTTGGTCTTAGATAAGACCCTCCAGAACTAGAATTAATAAATTTCTCTTGTCTTCAGCCATTGAGTCTATGGAATTCTGCTATAGCAGCCTGGAGAAAGAGGAATGGAGAGGGCAAGTATATATGGTAAAATAAAATAATTTGATGATAATTACACCCAAGGAAAACCAGGGATTTTTGCATGTTCTTTTAACTTTCAGGCCAGTCTGAAATTTTGTAAAACAAAATAATTTTGATTGACAAAATTTTATTTACAAAAAAGTCATCTCTCCATGTATTCAAAGCAACATACATCACAGCGCCACTTGTCAATGAAGATCTGACAACTGCCCAAAAGTTCCAACAAATATATATTTATTGAATGAAACACTTGATAGCAATATAAAATAATGTAGCAAACTGACAATGGGGCTATGTAGATCGGATCTGATGAAGAAACACTAGGACAACATGAATGATTAACAGCAGACTGCCAAAGGAATTTAATAGTTATTTGAACAATCATTTTAAGAACATACAAAATTTATTGTTTCATAGCTGCATAACTTAGATGGGTAGAACGAGTTCCAAAGACTCATGGAAGATACACAAAGGCATCTGTTAATACTGTGGTGTTACAAGGAAGTCACAGTAGGAATTACAGATAATATTAATGAAATCAATGAAATTCTAAATATTTTCTCTAGTGAAGGTTGTTATTTTTTAACTTCCTAGAGCAAATGTTTTAAAAAAATAATAAAATGAACTAATCATAAAACTGAATAATTCTAATGGCCAAGCAAATAGATGAAAAGATATTTTGATTACATTAAGAATTTTCTATATCAGTAAAGAAATGAGGACTAGAAGAGAAAGATACCCATAAGTAGACAGGAAAATAGTTTATCTACCACTCACATAACAAAGAATTAATATCCAAGCTATATATGTAAAATGCAATAACAAAAACCATAAAAAGCAGTCAAATCCCAGCAAAAATTGGGGAGAAGCTTTTGATTTCTCAAATGAACAGATATCATCATCATCATCAATCCTAGTTTGATGTTGGACTGAGCAACACTCATCTTAGACTATTGAAAATACAGGGTATCATCTTAGATAACTGAAATTTATACACATAAAAAAAAAGAGAGAAAAACAGGCAATGTTACTATGAATCTGATGGAAAAGGAACACACATCCACTGATGGTGAGAATATCTATATAGATATTCTCCATACATTTGGAGAAACGGTATAGGTGCGCCTCAAAAATTAAAGAATGAATAACCTAGCAATTTCACTTCTTGTACTTACCCAAACACCCTGAGACAATGGTGGAAGGAAGAAGTTCTAGCTTTGATGTTAGAATATTGTATGTGTAAAACCCTACTATTGTAAATCATGGTGACTAAAAAATTTTAAAGCAATTTAAGTAAAAATAAAACAAAACTGAGTCCATCCTATAGAAACAAGCATGCCCCTTCTTTGCAGCTCAGTCCAACATAAAACTAGGATCTATCTGTCCCCTATTTCTCTCAAACCCATTCCAGATACCTAACCTAGAACTTATTTGGAAAACACCAAGCAAATAATATGCCCCATATACATTCCACAGAGCCTTTTCATTTTCTTTATGTGACCAAGTCAAATCTTCAAGGCAATGTCCTTCCTTCAACCTTTCATTTTATGTTAACTATGACCAAGATAGGATTTTACAGAAGCCTCATTATGTACCTGGTGACAAGAAAGCACATAAAGCATATAAATATTGATAATCAAGAACTCATTAAGTGAATGAGGAATAAGAGAGAAGGAGAGAGAAAGAAAAGAGGGAAAAAACAAGGAGCAAATATCTCTGGACTATAGAGCTCTGGCAAAATTAAATCTTAAGAGTTAGCATACACAAGAACAATTCTGGTCTAGTGAGAACATACTGTATATCAGCAGCATCATAGCAAATCAAGAAGACTGCCTTGCTTTTTCTGGTCTTTTTATGTTCTACAGCAAGAACAGATGTTTTTCTGGGTGCTCTTACTCCATAATTACTCAGAGTATCAGGTTCCTTCTATGTACCAGTGCCATCCTGGTCGGTCTACCCTTCGGAGTCAGCCAGGTTTGTGTCTGGAAGATAATAGGGATCATCACATCTTCCACCAAATGAAAATGGGGCTGTCTTCTTGAGTCATTTCTCAGTCTCCTTCGGGGTCCCAGCACCACTGATGATTTTTTGTCCTCTGAAGAAAATCAGTTCTGTGTCTGGGCAGGAACAGGAAAAACTCCAATCCAAATACCCTCCACCAAAGATTAATGGGGTCACTTTTTCAGCCTTCTCTCAGCCCTCTTTTTGTGAGGCTTTTGCTCACAAACTTAGAGAAACAATTAATTGAAATCATTTCAATTTATATCAAGATATACCTCAAGCCAAATCTCATACAAACAATTCAGTACATCACTTTTTTAAACACCTGATACTCCAGTATTCCAAATCATTAAATGCAAAGTTCAATGGGGGAAATTTAGGACACTTTCACTGGGGGAGTTGGAGTGAAATCCTAGTAAATCTCCAAGTCTACCCAAATGCCTGAACCTCATAGATAAGGACCTAAAATAAACACTTAATGGTTTAGCAATGGAAATCAAGGAGTCACTAGCCTGTGAAATGAAAAATCTATAGATGAACAATTCAACCAACTCAAAGAAGAATTCTTTCAGAAGATAAGAGAAAGAACTAAAACACATGTTAGCAAGTCATAGTAGTAGAATTACACAGGTGGGGAATCGCATAGATGAAGTTGAAGACAAATTACAAGTCAGAATTGATAAAGTTAAAAAGAAATGAGACAAAACTATGGAAGAAAATGCAAGGTCCTTAATGAACAAAGACAAGAGGAATAATCTCTGAATTTTAAAAATTCCAGAAGAGGAAAAAAATGGGAAAGGGGAAAAACAAGTTGTGAGGGAGATAATAGTAGAGAACTTCCCCACCCTTGGGAAAGAGGTTTCTCTACAAATCCGAGAGCAAGAGTGCCAAACAAAATAGACCCTAACAAAACAAAACAACACCAAGACATTTAGTAATCCAAATGGAAAAAAAAATCAAAGAGAGAGATTGACTCTTGAAAGCAATAAGGGAGAATAAAAAACCTCAAGTATAAAGGAAACAACATAAAAATCAAAGCAGATGTTCCATTTGAAACAATCCAGGCAAGAAAAGGATTAAATGACATATTCAAATTACTAAATGAAAGAAACTCTTTTGTATATTTTTAATAATATTTTATTTAGACACCTTGACTACAAACATGATTGTGGTTGGGTTTCAGTCATGTAAAGGACACCCCCATCACCAATGTCCCAAATCTTCCTCCTCCCCACCGCATCCCCGCCTGTACTTTAGAGAGGCTTTCCACTTGCCTCATTCTGAATGAAAGAAACTTTTAACCTAGAGTTCACTACCCAGCAAAACTCTCATTTACATAGGAGGGAGGATTAAAAGCATTCCCAGACAAAGAACTTGCAATATTTGTGCTAACCAAACTGACCCTAAACGAACTACTCAAAGAGCAATTATCGAAACTATATTCCCAATTGTAACAACAATAATGGCACAACAGTTCTTTCTGTCAATAGTTTTCTTAAATGTGAATGGACTAAACTCTCCCATCAAAAGGCACATAGTAGCAAGTTGGATCAGAAAACAAAACCCAAATATCTGCTGCCTGCAGAAAACACATTTAAAAGTTCAGGATAGACATAGTCTCAGAGTAAAAGGCTGGAAAATAATTATACAAGCCACTGGGGGGAAAAAGTAGGACTGCTATATTCTTATCATACCAAACTGCATTCAGTCTCAAGAAATTACTTAGAGATAAAGATGATCATTACTTTTGATCAGGGGAACAAAAGACCAAACTGTGCTAACTCTAATCAACACCTATGCACCAAATGTACAGCCAGCAAAATATGTATGTTCACAAACTTAGAGAAACATATGGATGGAAACATGATAGTTAGGAGACTTCAACACACTATTACCACAACTAGACAGATCCACTAGGTGGAACACTAGCAAAGACATAACAACCCTAAATGAAAAGTTAGAAAAAGCAGGATTAATTGATGTTTACAGAGTGTTTCATCCTCAAAAAGCACAATACACATTCTTCTCAAGGGCACATGGAACTTTTCCAGGATAGATCACATTCTAGAACACATGTCTAATCTAAATAAAGTCACAAATATATTGCAAATATTCACAAATTATTGTGAATTACAGAGACTAAGATTGACTGTAAAAAGAAGATGTGGAGAAAATAGAACATCTGGAGACTAAACAACATGCTGCTCAACAACAGTTGAATCAAGGAGGAAATAATATATGAAATAAAGAGATTTCTTGAAACCAGTGGCAATGAAGAAACAATCTGCCAAAATCTATGAGACACAGCAAAGGCAGTAATAAGCAATACAAGCCTATATTAGAAAGAAGAAAATGACAAAAATAAACAACCTAAAGTACACCTTAAACATCTGGAAAACAACAGCAAAGGAACCCAAACAAAAGCAAAAGAAAAGAAATAATAAAAACTAGAGCATAAACAACAATATAGAAACAAAGAAAACAATAAAAAAGTTAATGAGACCAGGAGCTGTTTTTTTTTGGGGGGGGGCACACCCAGTGACGCTCAGGGGTTACTCCTAGCTATTTGCTCAGAAGTCACTCCTGGCAGGCATGGGGACCATATGGCATATGGGGAACCGGGGGATCAAACCGCGGTTCGTCCTAGGTTAGCGCAGGCACTTTGCCTCCAGCGCCACCGCCCGGCCCCAGGAGCTGTTTTTTTAAAATAAATTTATTTAAAGAAAATGCAACACATAGTTGACATAAATGATCATAATACATTTGTTTCAAGATTAGCAAAAGCAAAGTTATTTAAAAAAATAGAAAATAGAAAGAAAAACTTAAAAATTTGAAGAGAGGGGCCAGAGCAGTAGCTCAAGTAGTAAGGCCTCTGCCTTGCCCATGCTAGCCACAATTTGATCCCCTGGTATCCCATATGGTCCCTCAAGCCAGGTGCGATTTCTGAGCGCCTAGCCAGGAGTAACCCCTGAGAGCACTGGGTGTGGCAAAACAAAACAAAACAAAAGTTGGAGAGAAAGGAAAGAAGAAAAAGTTCAGTAGTAAGTATATTTGTGAAAATTATTGTATCACCAATGAACTCATTGAAGCAATAGCAGAAGGTTTAGTAAGCTCTTCTTTTTTTAAGTATAAGAGTTAAAGAAATACAGTAAAAACGGTGTGAGAGTGGTAATTGTTGTTTTTTGTACAGGCCCAGCAAAATATAGGGGAAATAGAAAGGAAAAGCCTTGGCCTAAATACAAAGAGAATTACCCTTGAAGTGTTCTGGCATAAGACCAACTTTGGGCTCCAGGCATACTAGGTTGTCCATTCCCTGAGTCATTATCTGTGGTCCCAGTAAAAAGATTTTCACACAGTTGCAGTTGTTGGTGTCAGGTTTCTGTAGTTAGAGATCCTGGTTTCTGTGCATATTCTACATCAAAGTCAGGATGATGTGAAGCATCCTCTATTTTCACCTCACCATTAGAGGGCAATGCGGAGAGCCCTGAACTAAAAGCAGGTTGTTAATTGTTGATAAATCTGGTGTTCAAAGAACCTTCTTTGGAGTAAGTCAAGGCCAGGGCAGAGGAGCTGGTTATTTTTTTTAAAGAGTGAACAAGATAGACAAACCACTATCAAGTCTCACAATAAAAAAGGAAAAATACTCAAATAAATAGGATCAGAAATGAAAGGGGAGAGATTACAAGAGAAAATCAAGAAATCCAAGACATCTTGAGAGCTTATTATAAACAACTTTACTCAGTTCAACTAGAGAACCTAGAAGAAGTGAACATATTTCTGGAACAATATCATCTCCTGATAAATAGGAGGAAGTAGAAAGCTTAAAAAGGCCAATCATAAATAAGGAAATTGAAACAGTAATTAGGAAACTTCCCAAGACAAAACCAGGACCAGATGGATTTACAGGTGTATAAAGCATTCAGTGAAGAGTTACTACCATTTATCCTTAGACTCTGCCTAAATTGCAGAAGGTTTGTGGTTCAAATCCTAGTATCCCATATGGTTCCCGAGCCTGCCAGGGACGATTTCTGAGTGTAGAGCCAGGAATAACCCCTGAGAGCTGCCGGGTGTGACCAAAAAACAATCTTTTGGATTCACCAGCCAAAAAACATAATTTTTTTTTTTGGTTTTTGGGTCACACCCGGCAGTGCTCAGGGGTTACTCCTGGCTCCATGCTCAGAAATTGCTCCTGGAAGGCACGGGGGACCATATGGGGCACCGGGATTCGAACCGATGACCTTTGGCATGAAAGGCAAACGCCTTACCTCCATGCTATCTCCAGGGCCCCCAAAAAACATAATACCTTAAGTTAACATAGTGTATTCAGAAATCTTAGGAATCAGTTCAACAAAACTTAACCATGATTTTAAGATGGGGCAACAGAAACAAATAGTTTTGGGTAGGGTCCAAAAGAAATGCAGTGGTACTTATACACAATGGAATACAAATCTAATCTTAAAAATATGAAGTCTTGCCTTTTGCTAAAAATGGGATGAAACAAGAAAGGGTTATATTTAAAACCATTCAGAGAAAGACAAACATTGGATGTCTAACAATAACAAGCAATTAGACTCTGACAACAGAACAGAAGTGACAACAGGGAGGGCAGTGGTTGAAAGGGTCTAATAGATAATGGTGGAGGCCATTTACTTCTGAGCATGATGCGGTAGGGAGCATTGTACTCTTAACACAGAGACCTATACACTTTGGTGAAAAAATGGCCTCTCTGAAGGGCCAGAGAGAGGGCTCAGTAATATTGCTTTGCATGTACAGGAGTCCCAGAGTTTCTGGCCCACCATGAAGCATCTGGCTGAGTATTGATGGGAGTAGTCCTCAGGCCCACTGAGCACTGCTTAGGAGCAACACAATAACATGTCACTTCAATAAAAAAATTTTTTAATTGAGACTTACTAACATTCAAGCTCATAACAAATGTAACTATGTAGAAAAAAGCTCAAGTTTATTCTATTTATTCTAGGAGTTTATGCTAGTAAAATCACCATAAAAATGAGAGGCTGAAACCTAAGCTGCAGCAAAGGGACTAAAGTAAAAAAAATCAATAAATATGTGCAGAAGTTATGATACCAGAAAGCAACCATTAGCTACTAAATATTCTGCAGAAAATTTACGACAAAAAATGAAACACTTATTTTATTTCTTGCTCAATCTGTATTTTCAACATTCTTGACAT
>PVKC010037720.1:0-12899 GCA_004027635.1 Crocidura indochinensis
GGGGTTGTATGGGCAGGCTGAGGGAGGTGGCCTGCTACCTGAGAAGGGAGTGACAGACAAGTGAATGCTGAGGGAAAGAACTGTCTCCACTGGCAGCTCAGGAAAGGCTGGGTTTAGACGATGCTGCTGAGGGTAAAGTGGGAGTGCGATTTCCTTCAGATGGGCAGAAGGAACATACAAACTCAGGCAGAGAAAGACCTCATGTATTAACCCTATTTACGGGAATAGGACACCAACGCCAGCCCACATGCCCACATAGACAGGGAACATCAGTGGTGCTCAGACACATAGTGGCTTGAGCCAGGGAGTACACACGCCTGAACGTCCTTACACCAGAGCACCACAAACATTGGCACCACATGTCACGTCCCATGGACACACACACCTGCATGTGAGCAAATACTATGAGACTACATCTACTTTGACTCTCCCCCTGGGGCAGGGCCTCTCCATACCCTCTAGGGTTCAGGGTGACTGTGGCCTATGACAGATTGAGGTTAAATAGAGATGGAGGAGATCTCTTTGAGTGGATCCTTAACCCGAGTTTATCAGAAACAGCAAGTCAGTGGCACTAGCCACCAAAAAGGACGTAATCTGTCACAGGCCAGGAAATGACACCAGAGGGTCCAAGTTTTGAGTATGCTCCCAAGTAGATGAGCACCCTAACATTCGTCTCTGCTAAGAGATGGAGATACAAAGCTTTACCCCCCCCCCTCCAACTGGGCCTCCTCCCACCCCAGAGGAATCTCAGAGTATAACTTGCTGTCTCAGCAGATTTCCAGAATCAATGATGCTCAGAGCATTTATGGCTGATGGGGAGGGCAGCCCCGGGCCTCCCTGACACCAGAAATAAATGATTCTGCTAACAGAGAACCACTCAGACATGACCCCGTGACCCACCAGAGGTGACTCCACCTTGAGGAATTGGCCTTTCTGGCAGCAGGACCGAGGGAAGCTGCCTTAGGCTCCGACAGGCTGTATGTGCAGTATTCTCTCAGGTCAGACAGCACCCAGCCTCCAGACTCCCACAGTCCTGGGAAGCAAAACTCTCTCCCCAGACTATGATCCAGTGTAGGGGCAGCTATAGGCCCAGCCATATGGAGAGCATCTATGTGGAAGGAGTTATCTCTACAGACAGAAATAGAAATTTATTCCTTTAACAGAAAACTAGGTTTATTTTCTTCTCACAAGATGCAAAGGTGGCAGCAAGTTCTAGAAAGGGAGTAAAAATAGAGAGGGCACTTGCCTTGCAACATAGACAACTCAGGTTCAATCCCTGACACCTCATATGCTCCCCTGACCACCAAAAATAGAAAGAAAGAAGGAAAGACTAGTAGGCTCTGGAGTTCCCTGCCTCACACAGGCCTCACTCCCTGCTGAGTCCCACAGTGCTTTTGGAGGGCCAAAGATGCCAAACATGCTCACAGGGACACTGTCAGCTGCTGCAGGACAGCTGTAAGGGCATTTTTCCTAAAGGTCTGAGTCCTCCCTACAGAGGGAAAGGGGATAGTCCTCTGTGCAGGATGTTAGGTCCTACCTACCATGACTTCTCACTCCGTCCAACCTTAGTCTACCTTCTAGAGGCAAAGTTGCCATTGATGGGCAGAGTGAGGGCAAACCTCTCGCCACCAAAACACTATATCCAAGACAACACTGCTTAGGATTCCAGTAAAGATATTTAGATCTATGTTATCTATTTCTTGTTATTTTGGGGTCATACCCGATAATGCTCAAGACTGAGCTCGGTGATCACTCCTGGCAAGCTGAGGGGACCATATGGGATATTGGGGAACAAACGTGGGCCATCCACATACAAGCCAAGTGCTCTACCTGTTGTACTACTGTTTCGGCCCCTGAGGCCTTATCCTCACCAGCCATACTCTCTCTTGCTTAACTTCTAGACAAGTACATGGGAGCTAAAGACAAGGCTGGACCCAGAATGACTTTGTCCCTTAATCACTCACTCCACTGGGTAAACTCACAGGCCAGCCACATCTTCCCTGCAGTGAGGACCCCAGTCACAGACAGAGGAGGCTATCTTTCCCCCGTGTGCTCCCCCAGCTTAGAGTAACAGAGGCATAGCTTAGCGGCATGAACACAATGGGAGAAGTGTATCAATAGTGATTGTGCTACTATGAATATCACTGTATGTCATAAAATACACCTCAGTCCTCTAATCTATGAAACACTCAGGCCAATGGTAAACACTAGTGGTTTTCAGCCTTTTTTTTTTTTATACCTGCAATCCCACGTAGTACAAGAGATCCTTTGAGGAGTGCCAAGGCAGAAAAAAAAATTTTTTTATTGCTGTGCACTTTGTGTATTTGGGGTTTTTGGTTTTGGTTTTAGTTTTGGTTTTGGGGTTCCACCTGGCAGTATTCAGGGATTACTTCTGGCTCTATGCTCAGGATTCGTTCCTGGCAGGCTCTGGGACCATATGGGATGCTAAGAACTGGGTGGGCCACGTGCAAGGCAAAAACCACTGTTGTGCTATCTCTTCAGTCCCTGCATATTTGCTTTTAAAGATCACAAAATGGTTTATCCAGGCATACAATGTTTTAGTGCAATGCTTTCCAAATAGTGAGGTTCCATAAAGGGGGACGCGTTTGACCTCGGCAAACACTGTAATAACAAGCTAAGTCCCGTGTTTATGTCTCTGTATGTCTCTGGAGCTGAGAGTCGCGGTGTCCTACTTCAAACCCACTTCGAAAAGCTATGCGTTGCAAAACATGCTCATTGTAGCCATTAATCTAGACATCACCTCTGATTAAAAAATCAGTTCAAATTATTTTATATATTTTTGTTTTGCAGGTTAAAGTTTTTTAATAAAGATACTATTTACAGTCACGCGGGAGGGGGGTACAGAAAATGTCTTCTTCTTCCTGGGGGGCATAACAGAAAATAATTGAGAAGCACTGGTTTAGCGTCAGGAACTTAGTTCCTCAAGCTGGTACAGCTGAGTGAATGCACCATACAAAACCCCAGTACTGTCCACTGAAGCTACTGGCACTGCCCCAGGCTGCCATTGATTGAAACCTGTCAGATACATGAGACTATATCCAGTCTCACCCAGATCCTGCAGAGGGATATTGAAAGCCATGTTACCTCCCCAGGTAACAGGATGCTCAACCCTCCATCTCCAACCTGGTTGCCCTTCAATCTAACCCCACTTGACCTGAGTGTTTCTAGGTGAGATTAACCTGTTACTGTGGGTTATACACAAAGATAGGTTCTGCATGGGAGCGAGGACTAGCTGGGCTAGCTGGGCACGATTTACCACCAGCCATGCCTGAAATGACAGAATCCTGTTTTCAGTTCTCCTGTTCCCTGAGAACAATGGGACCAAGAAAAGACAGTTTGTATCCCAAGAGCCCAGAGCATCACATCCAAAAGACTCTGGACAAGGGAACTTTCTCAAAGATCATTTCCTATTTGTTTCTAGAAGTCCATGGGTTTATCTATCCCCTGTGCATCACCCCAACTGTGGTCCTTTACTCTCTACACATCCCACCATGTCTTTGTGTAAAAGGTAGTTGCTTCATGGAGTGTTCATTTTTCTTCTGAAGATTCCCCTGGTCACCTGATAATCTTAAAAGGTATATCTGCTTTCCTCTCCTTAACTTGTCTTTTGTCATTTTAATTCTAGTTCTTTATTTATTGAGGGTGGGAGCACTGGACAGTGTACAGGGCCCACATCTGTTCTGTGCTCAGGGAATCATATCACTGCCAGTTTTCAAACCATTGTTGTGACTACAGCTGCATCCTGGACCATAATTCTCTTTCTTTTGTTCCTTTAATTCCTTTCCTAATTGTCGATATGGTAGTTAGTGTCACACACAGGGATGAAGATGACTGCATGCTGTGGTGTCCCCAGCTCAGCTTTAGATCAGCACCTAAGAGGGGAACTATTTTTCCTCCCACATCAACTCACAGTATTAAGTCTAATGGTCATTTGGTCTAATACAAACCGCCCCTAGTTTTCCTACAGCTCAGGATTATCACCTTCCTCAATTTCTCTGATTCCTTGAAGTTTAGGGATCACATCTGATACCTCTTGCTGTCACACAGTAGTCAGGCCACAACACTTGCATAATTCAACGAGGTACCAATAGCAGCTCAGCTGGGTTCTAAGATCAACTCTGCATGGAATGGGGAAATTCCTCCCAAATATAAGCAATGACCCAGACAGGGCCTCTCTCCATAATCTGTCAAAGTTCTTCCCTGCTGGGGTTTGACCTCAAGGAAGAACTAAGAAAGGTCCTTAAGAAATACAGGGACTGAACAATAGGCAGGATGCTTGCATTTCATGCAGCCAACACAGGTTTGATCCCTATCACCCTATATGCCAGGGGTGGCGAGCACGCGACTCTTGAGCAGCCTGCGGCTCCCGGCCAAAATGAATGTGGCTCTTTGCCTCTTCACATTATTTTGTATACTGTGGCTCTTAGCCAAATTTGGATTTTCCTCTGCTGCTTCTGAGGAGGGACCTATGAGGAAAGATCTCCAAGTGTGTAGTCCAGCCACAGGCTGCTTCATCCAGTCTCCCATCCCTCGGAAACAACTGAGGGAAACAACCTGTGTGTCATATGTTGGGTCACATCTTGCCGTTAGTTCTTAGTGTGGAGGACGCAACACACCCTCACCATCACTGCAGGATTTTTAGCCTCATTCAAAGTGGCAAAATGCAATAGGTGTTTAATAGATTATTGTTAAAATGATATGCTTTTGTGTGAGTGTTTGTCTGTTTTGGCAGTCACTGCGTGGTGTGGCTCTCTGACTCTCACAGTTTAAAATCTTGGCTCTTTGTGTCGAACTTGTTCGCCACCCCTGCTATATACTCTCCCAAGTGAGTGATCCCTGATCCCTGAGCACAGAAGCTAATATATGCCCTGACTACCTCCCAGAGTGGCCCAAAATACAAAAAAAATAAATAAATAAATAAAATAAGAGTAGCAAAGATAGTTTAGGGATTCAGACACTTGCTTTGCATGTTTCCAACCACTTCAATCTCCAGCACCACATATGATACCCCATTGCCAGGAGTGATCCCTGAGTTCTTTTGGTGTGGCCTGAAGATAGATAGATAGATAGATAGATAGATAGATAGATAGATAGATAGATAGATAGATATTGATTGATAGATATTGATTGATAGATATTGATTGATAGAAATAGATATGGGAAAAAGGAAGAAGAAAGAAAGAAAGAGAGAAAGAGAGAAAGAAAGAAAGAAAGAAAGAAAGAAAGAAAGAAAGAAAGAAAGAAAGAAAGAGAGAGAGAGAGAGAGAAAGAAAGAAAGAAAGAAAGAAAGAAAGAAAGAAAGAAAGAAAGAAAGAAAGAAAGAAAGAAAGAAAGAAAGAGAGGGAGGAAGGAAGAAAGGAAGGGAGGAAGGAAGGAAGGAAGGAAGGAAGGAAGGAAGGAAGGAAGGAAGGAAGGAAGGAAGGAAGGAAGGAAGGAAAGAAGGATTATCGATAGGAATTAATGAGTCTGGTAGAAGGGGATAGTAGAGCCACGGAAAGGCCTGTTTGACATGAGAAAGAATCAGGGCCAAGAGAGTGTGGGTATTGAAAACAGGGGTAGGAATACAGGAAGGAGAAGTCCCAGTCCTGAAGGGTGACACCCCTAATCTGGGTGGAGATCCCCAACATTTTGCTCCTAGACACTAGGTGCTCTCTGCCTGCGTGTGTGTGTGTGTGTGTGTGTGTGTGTGTGTGTGTGTGTGTGTGTGTGTGAGTGTATGTTTAGGGGGGTGAAAGAGAGAGCAATGATCATTACTTTAAAATCTGGCTGCAGTCAGAGGAGATGCTGACTGCAGGGATGATGGAATTCCTCTGAGGAACAGAACTGTTCCTTTGTTTGGGAAACACCTTAATGAATCTTTTAATTATGCAAAGAGAGTCTCCAGGGATACTCTGGAGTGCAGAAGGCTGAGAAGAGAGAAGGCTAAATTGCATGAAATAATAATCTTGGGGGAATTTTTGGAGGATTTCTGGAAATAGGAAAGGAGTCCCCAACACTAAGGGTAAGGGTTTCTTGCCAAAGGCAGAAAAGCAGTCCAGCAAGGATACTCCTTCTGCCATTGCTCCCTCCAGGCATAGACTTCTAGGGGCAGTGTTGGTTTAGGAGCTAAGAAAAAGGGTTCCCTAGAAGGCTGGCAGACTGAGGTGTCTAAATTACAGGTCTCAACTATTCCACACCTCAGGTCTGAGAAGTCTTCTTGTACAGGTCTCCCCCATTATCTGAAAGTAAAACTTTTGTGTTCGATAAGATTTAGTAAGGGTTAAGGGAAGAGTGTGGGATTACTCAAAAATGATTATAGTGTTTCCAGCCTCCAAAATCAGTCTACAAAATGATACCATATAAGAACATTCTGGGTCTTTGAGATACCACACTAAGTGTAAAACCCAAAACTAGCATCTCAACTGAGCATGTACAGCACCTTGTCATGGCACCTTCACCAATAGTAAAGAGAAGGGAAGTTTGGGGGGGGGGGCAATATTCTAGGATTTGTTGATCACCTGCCTGCATGTGTGAGGCCCTGGACTTGATTCCCTGGCATCATACAGCAAGTAAAAGAGAGAAATGAAAAGAACATTCCAGGGGCCTGGGAGATAGCATGGAGGTAAGGCGTTTGCCTTTCATGCAAAAGGTCATCGGTTCGAATCCCGGTGCCCCATATGGTCCCCCGTGCCTGCCAGGAGCAATTTCTGAGCATGGAGCCAGGAGTAACCCCTGAGCACTGCCGGGTGTGACCCAAAAACCAAAAAAAAAAAAAAGAAAAAAAAAGAACATTCCAGGGCTGAAGCGATAATACAACAGGTAGTATTTGTCTTGCATGTGGCCAAATTGGGTTCAAAAACAGAAAACAAAATGTTCTACTTTAAGTAGGTATTGGGTGGAAAGGAGAAACCTATAAAGCAATATTGTCATTTTGAGGTCTACCTTAAATTTTTTAGGAGTCAAAAAAGGATGAGCTGGAGACCGGATATTAGGAGTCAGTAAATAGGGATGGAGAGATGGCAAGGAAGGAACATGGTAGAAGCAAGGTGACAAGGGGGTTTGGGTAATATTTCTCTGAGAGGATGGGGGGGGGGGTGACTCTGCACCATTCTTTACCAATTCCTCAGTAAAACCTTCAACACTTGATACAGATTTTCAATGTCTTCTTTACCTTAGCTTCTCCTTCAGCTTGTCTGACCCCTGTAAAGTCATCTTCATGGTTGTTGTCTTTGCACTTTCATTGTTATTATACTTAAGCTGTGTGGGTAATTTGAGACAGACCTGAGCTTGCCTTTCTTCTGAAGAGCCTAGCAGAGGCAATTCTTCCAAAGGCGGACCCCAAAGAAGCAAAGGCCTTACTAGACCCCAAGAAACAAAGGCCCAGACTATTACAAGGGAATAATCCATCTTTGATTGCCTCAGGGCAGTTTCTATGAATACAACCTAAAAGTTAATTCTGACTTGGTGATCTCTGGGTTCTGTCAAGGGGAGGGTCATGAGGAGAAGAAGGTGAAGTTGAAGGCAAGGCAGAGATGAGTTCAGTTGCTCAGCAGAGAGAAAGAGAAATCTCTGTGGGAGTGGGTGTAATGACAGAAGGATCATCCCAAAAGAAGTCCATCCCAAAAGAGAAAAACTGTAGGAAATGGGGGGAGTCTCGTGGGGATTTTTGTTGAGTTGATCAAAATCCTTTTGAAACGCCAGGAAAACCTCTACTGTTGACAGGAATGTGTGGCACAATACATTTTCTGTAGAGGAACCCAAAGAAAGGCACAGTCTCCCCAGATTGATAAGAAGGCACCAGACACAATTCCTGAAAGGCCTGCATTCATGACTCTCCCAGTGTGGGTGCCTCCATGATGTGATTTCCAGTCTGACCATCACCTTCATTAAAAGCACCAGTGAGGCTTGAGACAGGAAACAACCCATGTGAGTGGGGAACATGGATGAGGTCCTTAAGAGGTGGGTGAGGGTCAGAGAAGCAGTAGAAGCCCCTTGTCCAGAGGTGAGGGTCCTGTGCAGGTCCTTGTTTCCTTTCCATGTCAAGAGTTCACCCTGATCTTCTAGTTCACAACTGAGGGTCTCATAAAAGGCTCCATGCTCCACAGCGGCCGAACTTTATGCAAGCATATTCTGATTCGTAACATATCTAAAACAACACTGCCCATCATCGTTCACAGTCTCTTTGAGTTCCAACCACCCAGCGACTTCCTTACCATTCTTCCATATAAATACTTCTATTCTTAATCTTTCTCCTATGGGGACGAATCATCCCTCTAGAAACAGACTAAGGTGTTGGTCTCTGAGATTGCCAGTTTGTTTGGAGGTTTTGTTCCCCCTAGTGGG
The DNA here is from genome assembly GCA_004027635.1 of Crocidura indochinensis. Lineage (NCBI taxonomy): Eukaryota > Metazoa > Chordata > Mammalia > Eulipotyphla > Soricidae > Crocidura > Crocidura indochinensis. The sequence continues at coordinate 8,344 of PVKC010037720.1, forward strand.
AGATTGACAATCATGGGGGCAAGCATGCCTGCTGGCTGTAACAATGCACTCTGGACACCTCACTCCTATTTGTAGCTTCTTAGAGAGGTCCCCAGAGAGCTTCCTGGCAGAGGCATTTTATACATTTTTAACTACTTGGCAAGTGGTTTGCAAATCCTTCTAAATACCAGCAGATTAGTCCTTGGAAATCCAAAACTTGAGAAAAAAAATTAATTGAAAGAGCTATTGAATTGAGGAGGTTTTGCCTGAGTAAATATTTTCTCCATGGAGTTCTGAGCTATTCATTTAGTAATCCTAATTATGGTTTTGCTAATTTGGGAGTAGTTTCAGAGAAAGTGCTCCATGCCATCAGGAGCTCTCCCTAGATTCAGGAAGATGCTGGTTTTCCTTTGTGATATTTTCAAAGAAATTTATTCTTGAAACAGCTTGAAACATTCTTTATGTCCATTGCCTCATTGCTTAAAGGATGGACAAAAAATACCTCTAGTTTTTGTCAGTTCTATGATGAACCCTGTTAGGTTACACATTATTCACTCAAAACAAAGATTATCCTTGGTTTCTTTGTTATATCTGTTTGTTTACAACTTGGTTTCACCCAAAACAAAGATCGTCCTATATGTATACCTGGGTGGGAGAGGCTCAGGATAACGGCCCCATCTGGGGGTGGTCCCCGTACTCTATAAAAAAAATTCCGGCAGGCAGCTTGGTGGAGATACAAGGTAGAAGATTGCCCAGACTATAATTGTTTCATCCTCAGCCTAGTCATGTGCAACCCTGCTTTATTCTCGTTCACCTGGACTTGGAGATTCAGTGTGTGGGGTAATTTATAGAACCCCTTTTGTGTTGGCCACATGGCATATCTCTCTCTCTCTTTCTCTCTCTCTCTCTCTCTCTCTCTCTCTCTCTCTTCTCTCTCTCTCTCACCTTAGGAGCTTACATTAGAGACACAGAGAGGAAAATGCTGTAATTTCCAGGAGATCCATTTTCTTGTTTCTACAATGATGGCCAGAATTGTCAGGACACAAAGTCCGCAGGGGCATCAATGCTCTTGTATGTTCTGCGCCTTCCTTCTGAAACTCTCTCCTCCTTCCCATCCTATTCACCTGGCTTCTAAACCTTCACTATCATTTCCCTGAGAAGTTGCCTTGCTTCTTTGTTTCTTTATTTTGAGTTTATTCTTTATTTTAAGTTGGGGTGGGGCGTTTGCTTTTCACTCGGCCAACATAGGACCAATATAGGACAGACCCCGGTTCAATTCCGGCATCCCATATGATCCCCCCGTGCCTGCCAGGAGCTATTTCTGAGCATAGAGCCAAGTGATACCTCCCCCAAAAATAAAACCTCTTTAAGTTATAGTTTATATAACTGATTATAATTTTGAGTTAGAGTGATAGTACATCAGGTAGGGCATTTGCTTGAATGCAACCATTCTCTGTACCCCAGATAGTCTCCCCAAACCTGCCAGGAGTAATCCAGAGCACAGAGCTAGGAGTAACCCTTGAGAAATTCTGGATGTGGCTGCAAAAGAAATAAAACAAATAACATATGGTTACAACACCTTGTATAAACTACAAGCACTTTGTAAAAACTACAAAGTCTTTTGTTTTATTTTTTAGGCCACACCAGCAGTGCTCAAGGGTTACTCCTGGCTCTACACTCCTACTAGGCTTGGAAGATCATATGGGATGCCGGCAATCAAACCCAGGTCTGTCCCAGGTCAGCAGTGTGCAAGGCAAATGCCCTACCACTGTGCTGTCATTCTTGCCCCCAAATAGTTTTGATGTACAAAGTGCCACAACTACCAAAATGCCTGTTACCCACCATCACTGTTCCTATGTGTCACCTGTGCCTAAGAATCATTCCTAGCAATACCATGCCATGCCAGGGATCAAACCCAGGTCAGTTCTGTGCTTTACTTTAGGGCTTTACTCCTAGCATATGCTTACAATATCATACTAGTCAGGAATAAACCCCAGGCCTTCAGTTTCCAAAACATACTCTCCAGCTCTTTGAATCATCTCTCTAGCCCCTTTGGTCCTATTTTTATGCCCATATCCATGGAACTCTCTTCTGAATGCTACACCCATTTAATAGAATGAATTGAATGTTTTATGGGTGCCTCAAATTGATCATATCCCCAAATTGAACACACCATTCCAACCTCCAACCTTCATCTCTTTATCCTTCTCTAGCCTAAGCCTACTTTCTAGTATTTGTCTCCAGGAGGGGCACTATTGTCTCAGAGGTTGTACTAGCAGAAACCCAAGTTCCAGAATATTCTCTCTCCTTTATCTCCATATCTACCCCAAGTCTACTCCAATCCTATACCTTTCAAGTGTCTCTTATAGTCATTCATTTTTTAGCTTATAGTATGATCAATGTTTGCATCCCTTCACAATTTATATGCTCAAGCCCTAATCAACATAGTTATGCTCTACAGAGACCAGTGAGGTAATTTAGGATAGAGTTAGTATGTGAGAATTTGCCAAAGGCTAAAAGTATAGACTCTGGCATAGATTGTCTACATATCAAAGAAATAATTGGAAAAGAAGCTTCAGGAATTTTCTGACTCTAGAAAGGGTTATTGCTTCAGTATTAAGGCCACTGCATTAAAAACAACAAAACAAGAAACTAAAATCAATCAATAACTGAGTTCTCAAAGGAATAGTTTCTCCAACAAACTTTCCAAAAGGCAGGAAGCTATGAGGAATTAAAAGCTCTGTCTGGTAGAATATCACTCTGCTACATTCTAATGATTGAATTCATCATGGGATGACTCAAATACAAGGGAAACTGCTAGGAGATTAAATCAATAATCTAACAAGTGAACAAAGATAGTACCCTAAACTAAGAAGGAGTGTTTGTTAGTACAGTCTACTAGAACAAATAACCACAGACTGGCTGGCTGAAATAACACTTATTTTTTTAGTCTAGAAAGCAAAGATCAGGGTATCAATATGGTTAAGTTCATGGTAACAAATAAACTTAAGATCGTCTACCTGGTAACATACTCTTCACAGAATGAAGAGTAAAGATGGGAGCAAGGTCCCTTATTCTCTTTCCTAGAAGGCTTCATCTTCTTGACCTGGTTATGTCCCCAAGGTTCTATAAAATATAACTTATTTCTCTTTTTTTTCCCCTTGGGGACAGGCTAATGAGCTACAACTGCAGTGTTCAGGGCTTACTCCTGGCTGGTGAGATTACTCCAGAGATCAGTGATGGTGCCATTACTCCGGAGATCAGTGATATTATTCAATCTAAACCTAAACTTACACATTATTGGGTTTTGTTGTTGTTGTTGTTGTTGTTTTGAAGCCACAGCCAGTAGTGTTTAGGACTTACTCCTAGTTCTGCACTCAGGTACAACTTCTGGCAGTGTTTTGGGATCATAAACAGTGTCAGGAACTGAATCTGAGTAAGTCAGCATGCAAGTAAGCTCTTACCCCTGTACTATCTCTGCAGCTGTTTGCTTAGTGTTCTGTATTCGAGACAGGCATTCTACTTCTCTCACTCATTAACATTGTCATGCTAGTTGTTAGTGTAGTTACTTCCCTAACAGTATTCACCACTCTTTGTGGTGAGCTTCATATTGTGAGCCAGTCCTTCCGGCCCTTAACTCTATTGTCTTTGGCCTTATTACAATAGTTCCTTTAATTTTTTTTTAAATCCATAGATGAATGAGACTACTCTGCTTTTATCTTTCTCCCTCTGACTTATTTCTCTCAGCATAATAGATTCCATGTACATCCATGTATAGGAAAATTTCATGACTTCATCTCTCCTGATGGCTGCATAATATTTCATTGTGTGTATGTACCATAGTTTCTTTAGCCATTCATCTGTTGAAAGGCATCTTGGTTGTTTCCAGAGTCTGGCTATTGTAAATAGTGCTGTGATGAATATAGGTGGGAGTAAGGGATTTTTGTATTGCACTTTTGTGAATAGTGAAATAGAATGCTGTCTCAAATACAGACAGAGGGTGGAGGAGTGAGGAGGGGGCCATTGGTGGTGGGAAGGTTGCACTCGTAGAGGGGAGTGTTCTATTTATGACTGAAACCCAATATAATCATGCTTGTAATTATGGTACTTAAATAAAGATTTTATTAAAAAAAAAAAAAGCTTTAACCCTGGTCCTGTCTATTTCCTTCGGCTTCCCAACCAACTTTGCTGCCCCCTTGTCTGACTGTCTTTTCTGTGTATACTGTACAGTGCCTTCTGCCTTTGGGTCTCTGTGAGTGTTAATTTTATCCTCTATGACAATTGTTTCCATGTCTGCATGTCCTTTCAAATCTTATTAAGACACATTCTAGGTGCATTATATAAGAGCCACTGTTGCATGAGAAGTCTATATAAGAAAAAAAAAACTTCTAATCCCATCAAAAAATGGGGAAAAGAAATGAACAGACACTTTGATAAAAAAGAAATACAAATGGCTAAAAGGCACATGAAAAAATGCTCCTCATCATTAATCATCAGGGAGATGCAAATCAAAACAACGATGAGATACCACTTCACACCACAGAGATTGGCCCACATCACAAAGAATGAGAATAATC
>PVKC010037721.1:0-12915 GCA_004027635.1 Crocidura indochinensis
TCACTTCTCACCAGAGTACTCCTACATATCTGGGATCTAGTCTTCACATAGCAACCTGTGCAAACCTTTTAAGACATGAATTCTTGCAGGTTACTCACTGGCTCCAAGCTCTCATTCAAACCATTCTCTCCCAGAATAAAGCCCCAATATACCCTGCAAAAAAACATAAGAATCTGAGGGTTCAGGACCTTCCGTCCTACTCTGTGTCGTCTGTCCTATCTTTCACATCTAGAAACTCAAGGCTAGATCCTATGATACTATCTGCAATGTTAACAGTCAGATCTTTCCTATGGGATTTGCCTTCAGTGAAATTTGAAGGTGCCCTTGCTCCAGAACCAGCAGGGGTGACCTATTGAGTGGCCTTTGGCTGAATTGCAATCCTTACTTGTGCCTGAGTGGGTGCTTTCATTATTCCGCCATGGGTTCGACTTTACTAGAACTTACCTTGTTTTTTTTCCATTTCAGGCTAATCCCCCTCACCCCAGGATCTCAGTGGAGAGGCAATTTCTAAGAGAGATTAGATTTCTGGGGTTCCCAAATCCTACACCATTTGAAGCAAAGTCTTTTCTATTGTTTTCCATGCTGGCCGGTGGCTAGCTGTCCCCCGCCTCTCCTCCACTTTCTGCTCAGCAGGAGACAGCCAGCTAAAGCTGTTGTCTTTTTCTCAACATATAATGATTACCTGGTGTAGCAATACTGAGGACATGACACTTGTCTAAGCTTTATAAGAGCAGACATCTCAGTCCACAGCCCCTCTTTCCTACCACAGGGAAAAACAGACAGAAATACAGGCTGTGTTTCCTCCTCAACCATCTCCCCTGAGAACTGAGAGCCAACAAGGAATTCAGGAAATGTTTGACATCTGCTTGGGAATCTGGCTGGCTCAGAATCTGGGGGATGGAGAAGGGAACTCGGGTCCAGCTCTGTGCTGTACAGCCTGCTTCAGTCAGCGGAGAGGGAATGCACCTGTGGCCGCTGGGATTTTGAGAAACCAGATCTGGGGACTGCTATTCTTCAAATCAGGCTGTTAAATATGCAAATAATCCCCTGTGTGCTGGCAGTCAGATGTAGTCAGAATCTTCAGAGGAAGTCGAGATCCCCCCCCCCGCCCCCCTGGACAGCACCAGTGTTCCAGGGTACAGATTGCAGCGAGGCAAGAGGTTGGGGCTAGGAGTTAAGTGACACAAGGAATTTTGAGGACAGACACCTGGCTCTTTTGCCCACAGCACCTGGTTGGGATCCCTCATAGCCCCCAGAAGGACCATAATGGATAATACCATCTCACGTTCTCCCTTCCTTCTCACCTTGCAAGTTTTTCTCTGTGCTTGCTGGGCCCCTCCTGACACAAGGCTGCACTAGCATCTCTGTTAAGAGTAGCCCCATATTTTGAATGGGTGTCACACGGTTACTTACTTTCAGCAGGAGGAAGAGAGTGCAGATGCTCCTAGGACTTGGGTCCTCTCTTGCAGGAGCAGGACTGTGGGCATCACTTAACATTCCATGCCTTGGGTATCTCACTTGCTCACTCTGGTGCCATCTTGTCATTTGGGAATTCTGAATACAAAAATCAGACCAAATAATCCATTCCATGTAGGTATTTCCTAGTATATTATACTTGTGCGTTTTAGTACTATTTTACAGACACTCATCTGCTCAATGGAGGAACTTGGGCACCTGGGCTAGGCAGAAAACACATTATTCTGCTCTGTTGGTGGTCACATAAGCTGTGACAGCCATTCAGGACTATGTGCCTACTCAGAGATTTTATCACAAATAACCCATTCTGGCAAACTGGGAAGTCTGGTTGCTTTAACCTATCTAGGTGATGCCTTCTTCTTCTTCTTTTTAAAATATCTTTACTTAAACACCTTAATTACAAACATGATTGTAGTTGTATTTCAGTCATGTAAAGAATACCACCCCCCTTCACCAGTGCAACATCCCATCACCAATGTCCCAAATCTCCCTCCTCCCCACCCCACCCCTGCCTGTATTTGAGACAGGTTTTCTACTTCCCTCATTCATTCACCCTATTAATGATAGTTGTCAGTGTAGTTATTTCTCTAACGCACTCACCACTCTTTGTGGTGAGCTTCATATTGTGAGCTGAATCTTCCAGCCCTTGCCTCTTTTGTTTCTGAGAATTATTGCAAAAATGTCTTTTATTTTTCTTAATACCCACATTCTGCATCTATCTCTCCCTCTGACTTATTTCACTCAGCATAATAGTTTCCACATACAGCCATATATAGGAAAATTTCATGACCTCATCTCTCCTTACAACTGCATAATATTCCATTGTGTATGTGTACCACAGTCTTTAGTCATTCATCTGTTGAAGGGCATCTTGGTTGTTTCCAGAGTCTGGCTATTGTAAATAGTGCTGCAATGAATATAGGTGTGGGGAAGGGATTTTTGTATTGTATTTTTGTGTTCCTAGGGTATATCCCTAGGAGTGGTATAGCTGGATCATATGGGGGCTCAATTTTCAGTTTTTTGAGGAATATACATATCATTTTTCATAAAGGTTGGACTAGACGGCATTCCCACCAGCAGTGAATGAGAGTTCCTTTCTCTCCACATCCCTGTCAGCACTGCTTGTTTTCATTCTTTGTGATGTGTGCCAATCTCTGTGGCATGAGATGGTTAGGTGATGCCTTCTAAATGGCTTTTAAAATGAGACCTCCTGGTTCAAAGAGGCCCACTTGTTTTACCGAGTTTATCCTAGAGTTTACTGGCACAGTTAATATTGCATGCAATTAGATTTCTCCGCTTCGGTCATGCCAGTCCATTAATTCAGCCTCTTGTCTGCTACATCTTTATCTTTGGCAGGTTAATCCTGCCAAATGCCTTTGCTGTAGCACATGTCACGCTGTGCCTATGCTCAACAAGGCAATTTGCTAATCCTGTTGTATCAGCTTTGTGGTCCTGTCTGGTCAAGGCAATGGGGCAGAAAGTACGTAGAAGGTTTGTGCCATTCCTATTTTGATAACTTCTCACCCCACCCCCCTTTTTGTTTGATTTTTATCTCTTTTTCTTTCTTTTTTTTTCTCCTTTTTTTTCTTCCCTCCAAACAGAACCACATTACCTGAACCATCTTGTTCTGTCTCACAAATCAAGGGGGAAATAATGAAGGGTACCAAGACCAAATGGGTATATGTACATTGAGTAGAAATAAAAAATGATCATACTTAAACACCAAATCCAAAGCTAATGACAACAGAATCGAAACCCAATCTACAGCAAGCTAGACACAGAGGGGACCACTTATACTAGCAGCCCAGGGGGCAAAGGAGGGGAATATGGTATGCACACTGGGAACAGTGATGGAGGGAGGACATCAATGGTGATAGGAATGCCCCTGATTCAATGTCACTATGTACCTAAAATATTACTGTGAAAGATTTGTAATCCACTTTGGTCAAAATTAAAATTATTTAATTAAAAAAAAGTTCAATGTGAAAGTCAACCGTTGTGTTTGGACAGTTGCCAGTGCCAATATCTTTCAGTCAAGAATGTCAAGTCTCTCAGTGAGACTTTCCAACAGCCTCACCTCTCCCAGCCCTTAGCTGAATAAGCACAACAGGAACTGCTGAAACAGAAATACTTGCTAAATATCTCTTCCTCAGCCATTACCTTTGGTTCCATCTTCTTTGAAGTTTAGCAAAACCATTAGGGGGGAATCTTTTAAAAGTAAATTCCTGGGGTTGGAGAGATAACACAGGGGGGCAAAATGCTTGCCTTGCATGTTGCTGGTCTGGATTCAATCTAGATACCCTGAGCACCACTGCCAGGTCTAAGCCCTGAGCACAGAGATAGGAATAGCCCCTGACCATCATGGGGCGGGGGGCTACAATCCCCAACACCCCAAGAACACATCCCTTTCTGCAAACACCTATCAGGTTTCTACCTGAGAAGTAGCTTCAGGCCCCAAGAGCTGCACATTGCTACTATAGTTTATGGCTCAGCAAGGTATAAAACATAAATCCTGTATCCAAATTTGTCCAGGTTCAGATCTCAATTGGATTATCCTCTGGAGGGCACATCTCAGCCTTTATTTATGCACAGAATGGACATCATCACCATACCTGCCACAGATGCCTTAGTTTCAAGGATTTCAGTGAGTCGATACATGGCAACCATGCAGATGTGGTGGCACACACAGCTGCACTGGGCCAATGTCAGGTACTATTTGCACATAGTGTCATTTGCATATAGTCAAATTGTCACCTGCAGCTTGCTACAGTACAAATGCAAAGAACATGACTGTGTTCCTCTTAGGCAGGTCTTTCTGGTTCTTCGTCATAAATGACACTTTCTCACCTACAAATTTAAGAAACGTGACTGAGGAGCCTGTTCTGCCCCCTCCCCCAAAACACACACGCACACACACACACACACACACACACACACACACACACACACACACGAGTTATCCTTTAGAGGACTAAAGGAAACATTCCAGGGCAAATGAGCATGAAGATCTGTGATTAAATTATCCCTAGGGACTGCCTTTTGGGCGTGCTACTGTCACTGTGGACAAGATGCTTCATCTCTGAATCCCTTACAATCCTCACCTTAGAGAGAGGGTGATTTGTGACTTGGTTCTACATGGTGAGATTATAATGATTAAGGGAAGAGGCACATTCAAGGTACTTGGCACAAAGCTGAAAACTCAGTAATTGCCCAATAAATAAGGGCTATTATAGTTACGGAGTCTCCTACAAGGTGCCAGGACTTCCTTCTCCAATCCTCCATCCATCTGCCTCCTAATCTCTCCACAGTCTTCCTGGAGGTGGTGTGAGAGCTACATGAGATCCTGTGGGTAAAGCTGTTAGCACCAGGCGCAGGAGATGCAGGTTCACTTATGGGCTGCTGTGAATCCACCTCATCCTAGCTGGCTTTTCTTTCCTCAGAATTCGTGTGCATTCATCTAAGCCCAATTCAGACCTATGAGTGGCTCTTAAAACAAAAATGTTCATGTATAGATTTGAAACTTCCCTTAAGCTGTGCCTGGACAGCTAAGTATACATCTGGGTGTAAACACGTAGACACTTTTATGCTAACTTCAAGAGAGGAGGATTAAATCTATTGGGTACTAGAGATGTCAGAAGAGGTTTTTCCCTCCATGTGAGAGAGCATTTTGTTCCTGGGAAGGGCTGCATGCTTCCTTGGCAACCCAGCTGCCACTTATGCCATATTTTTCTGAGTTCTGCTTGATCTCCAAATAACTCAAGTCCTACCATGGAGAATCCTCCAGACCATCCTAATCTGGTTTGACATTTTGCACATCAAAATGTTAGTTAGTTGGGGCTAGAGTGGTGGCACTAGAGGTAAGGTGTTTGCCTTGCAAGCGCTAACCTAGTTCGGACTGCAATTCGATCCCCTGGTGTCCCATATGGTCCCCCCAATCCAGGAGCAATGTCTTAGCACATAGCCAGGAGTAACCCCTGAGCGTCAAATAGGTGTGGCCCAGAAATATAAAAAAAAAAGTTAGTTATCTCACTAATGTCCAGTTGAGGCTAGACAGTATTGCTTTAGCTATTAAATTTATTATTACATATAATCTTTATATTACATATAATCTTTATCTATTTAATTGATATAAATTTTAATATTAATCTATATTTAGTATTATTTAATACTATTATTTAATATATTTAATCTTAATCTTATTTAATCTTAATCTATATTTAATCTATATGATTTATCTTTATCTAAATTTATCTATTAAATCTATCTATTTATCTGTTAAGAGAAATAAAAATGTGAAAGTACTAGAAAAAGAAAAGAATGTGGAGGCTTAGAAATGACAAAGTTGGAAGCTAGAAAGTGGAGTTGCCGTGCAATGAGGGAAGGCCAGATCCACTGGTTTTGTGACTACCTGATCATATGATTGGTATTTGGTTCCCTCTGGCATCAAAGTCAAGGGTTATCCTTGATAATTAGAACCCCATCAGCAGCTATTTGTTCCAATTTATTTTTCTTTTCTTTAACACACACACACACACACACACACACACACACACACACACACACACACACACACCCCAAAACCATATCTAGCACTTAGTTTTCCTTGAAAGGGAAGTCATTATCACAAAGTCTCATCACCCCCTCAAAAGCATCAAGAACCCCAAACGCTCCTTTTTCTGTAAAAGTTAGGAGATTCCAGCATCTAGCATGCTCCACACATGAGAAAAACACCACAAAATCTAAGTTTACTGCCCCGTTTTTAATCCAGCGTGGGCTTGCCAAACTCTTGGCTAGAATGGGTTTGCGATATTTAGTCTAATTAACACAGAATGAAATCAAGTGCTTAGCTAACTGAGCCGCAGTTTGGCCCTCTGGCCTCTATGGCACTCGCTTGTACACCAACTCACCCTCTGGGTTGGTTTTGGCGAGAATTCCTGCTGAGAGGGCAATCCAATTGGCATGGAACTTGGGAGAGCCATGCTTACCTGGCAGAACATAAACATCTCTGAACTTTGCTTACTGAAGAAGTGGCAGCATTTGCTTCCCATTGTCTTTCCTGAGGCAGGCAGTTCTCTGTTGGCAGAGGTGATGTCTCCTCGGTTGTGTGGATTGCTCTGTCTGCCTGCAGCCTTCTGGGAGTAGGGGTGGGAGAAAAATAAAGCTGGGAGTGGAATAATAAACAGCCCTGCAGACAGCCTTTTTGTGGTTGATTCAAGTTCAGATTTTTCCCTTTCATTGTGGAGGCCACAAAGCTTCTTGGAGGGCTTTGCTTCTTTCTTTCTTTTCGCTAGAGGTGCCTTTGATGTGTTACTTTCTAATTTTGTTGTAGTTCATTAGCCACATTAGAGCTAGATAAATTCTTTTCTGGAGGTTCAAGGGATGTGCTCAAGTTCTGCCAGAGGGCTAGCAAGTGCTGAGTTTCTCTATTCAGAAGGGTTTAATGGGACCCACTTTTGACTTTCCTCTCAGCATTCTGCTTTCTGCATTCTTCAGTGAATTTGAAAAATGCTCGAAGGTCGTTGAGTTTTATTCCTTTTTGAAAAAAATTGCGGCCATCGCAGCCAATCCACTTTTGGGGAGCATGGAGAAGTAGGAGTGGAAGCAGGAAAGTAACAATTCCACAAGCATTTATCAGAAGTGGCTGAGCCTGGAGGTGCTAAGCACTTCTAAAAGGGCTGCCTTTTCTCCCAGATAAAGCTGTTGTGGCTATTTTAGGAACCAAGCGAAATGCAGCGAGACCTCTTTTTTCTTGCTTTCTTAAGAAGCCCAAGATACATAAGCCTTGATTTATACAAAAGACATCAAGAGATCTAAGAGGCCATTAAAAGTCATGCTTCTTTGGCACGCTGATGACCCTGTACAAGATGACAAGATGTGACATATGACATATACTTGCCAGGAGGATGTATTTGTTGTAGAAAAAAAAGGCATATATATGGGGCCGGAGCGGTGGTGTAAGTGTTAGGACGTTTGCCTTGTATGCACCAACCTAGGATGGACCGCTGTTCAATCCCCAGGAGTCCCATATGGTCCCTCAAGCCAGGAGCAATTTCTGAGTGCATAGCCAGGAGTAATTGTTGAGTGTCACCAGGTGTAGCCCAAAAACCATAAAGAAAAAGACACATATGATGGGGGTAGAACACTAAACAGTACAGAAGGTAGGGCATTTGCCTTACATGCAGCCAACATGGGTTCAATTCCTGGCACTCCATATGTCCCCTGAGCCTGCCAGGAGTGATCCTTGAGCCCAGAGCCAGAAGTAACCCCTGAGCACAGCTGGGTGTGGCCCCAAAATCAAAGTAATAATAGAAAAAGGAAACATGTGTACTGACTTTTCAAAAAGAATTTTTTTCTGAAAAAGCCTCTGCCTCCCCTGCCAGCCCAGAATCCATATTGACAATAGGAGGATTAAGTCATGTTGACAATGGGAGGATTACTTCCTACAGGGGTGCTTGACAAGAGCCTATTATTAAGAACAAGACAGTCCCCTGGGCAATTTTTCTTCAACACCAAGCTAGCTCCCTTGCACACAGGTCAGAGAACAACCTTTTGGTTCCTGACAGAGCTGACCAAAGTGCACGTGCCTTTGGGGTTCTCGTCAGAGCCCCAATTTTTCTCAGGGGATATCCTGGGCCCTGGAGCTCCATATCCTCTGCAGAGTTCTCTGGCCATCGCCACAACCAGTTCTTAGGTTCCTCTTCCTGGTCTTCCTGGAGGAAGAGGGTCTTGCAGGGAAAGTTCGGTTCCAAGCACTGGAAAAAGGGAAATTCGGTTTTTGGATGGAGGAGTACACTGTCAGGTGCAGGGACAGATGGTGAGGTGCAGACTTGAGGAGAGGATAAATGACCACCAAACCCACAGCCCTGACTAACTACTAAGTTCTCAAGCAGTGCCATTTGGATGACCTTAACCAGTGTCTCCCAAATATGCAACACTGCCCCAGAGATCTTGAGGTTCCCTCATTTTGCCACTCCTTATGAGTGCAGCTCAGTGATTCAACACTATCAGCTGCTAAAAGAGATGGGAGTCAATGAAGCTGATTCCTTTGAGCCATAGATCACAGTTTTTAGGGTTTCTGCCCAGTAAATGGAGGTACCATCCATCCATTGAGAAGGGGTGGCTGGTTATTCAGAGGTGCCTGAAGGCGGGATGAATACATGTGGAGGGTAAACTTTGGAATGTGATGTTCTTGCAGGTACGTTGATAACACTATTTCAAAAATGTCTGTGCAGTTATTTACTGGTAAAAGAATAAGGTGGGCAATAGCAATCGTCCAAGGGGTAGGGTGTTTGCTTTCCACACAGCCAACCTGGGTTTGATTCCTGGCAAATGGTTCGTATGGTTCTCTATGCCTTCCAGAAGTGATTCTTGAGTCCAGAGCCAGGAGTTAACCCCTGAACACTGCCAGGTACAGCCCTCCAAAACAAACAAAATAAGAGAACAAGGAGCAAAGACCCCAAGCTTTTGCTCAGAGAATTGCTTATTGTTGGAACCCTGCAGGTTTTCCTGAGAGCATTTAAATCTAGCACTGTGATAAGTTGTCTTCCACCAGAAAAGGTTGAGAAACTCTTGCCCATGCTTCTTTGTGGGAGGGTGGAAATCAGCATGGACACAACAAAACAGGCTTCCTCCAGGTTTGTGGGTACATCTTAGTACGCAGACCTAGGATACTTGATAATGAGGCCCACATGCTTCAGCCTCAGTTTCCTTTTCGATCAAATGAAGGCAGCAATGCTCTTGAACCCCCAAATTAGATAGGATATGATCTAATTTGTCATATCCACATCAACAGCATTAGACAACTCAGCACCCCATCACATGACTCAGATAAGTACAACTGACCTGTAGATATGACTGATCTCTAGATATGACTGATCTCTAGATATGACTGATCTCATTCTGTTCTCATTCTGGACATGAAATAAGACATCCAGTTTCATTCTCATTTTGTAAAGAGTTTCCATAAAATACTCATTGTTACAGTCAGTCTAATTTCTCTAATTTCACACTCAACTGATCATCAGGGTGGTGATTAGACTAACATACAGCCACCCTGTCCCAGTGACCTATTGTCTTAAATAGGAGAGGAAAAGGCAAGTGTGTTTGTGGGGGCTGCACATGCTGCCAGAAAACTGGTCTCTGGGTGTGGCTCCATCTTTTCTGGCACTTGCATATCTTTAAAGATGAGCATAGCAGCATCCTTAAGTGCTTCTTAGCTCTTATTTGACTCAATGCTTCTGAGCTGCATATTTTCATACATCTTCTTAAATGCACTCAAGGGGACAAGTAAGGGCTTCCTGTTTGGGGGCTGAGGTGCTCTCTGTCTTCCTCCCACTATCCCCTCCCATTTACATCCTTAGAAAGAATAAACAGATGGGATAATTGTTCGGGGCTCTTTCATCAAAGCACCAAGTCCTCAACCTCCCTGATGCAACTCATGCATTCCTCATTCCTACAGACCTATGTTGGGAGAAGTCAGATGAGAAAGAAGAGAGGATAAGAAAGAAGTGATATGAGAAAACTGCAAGTCTGTTTTCAACTGAAGATGCCTCAGATCATTTCCTCCCCTTGTCTTTGAGAGGCACTCAAAAAATACAGAAGAAAATGGAAAATAGACTGTTGTTTTGCTTTCTTTTTGCGGAGTAGGTGGGAAACAGAGTAGGTAGGGAACTTAAGCCATAACACTTAAGCATTTCTGGGGGTAGACTTTGAGCTTTTCTGAAAATCAAAGATTAGGAAGGACCAAGAATATTTTTATAAATGTCCTTAATTTCCATTTAAATAATATTTGTTTTATTTATTTAGTTTTGGGGCCACACATGGCAGTGCTCAGGGCTTACTCCTGGCTCTGCATTCAGGAATCACTTCTAGCTTATGGGACCATAATGGGTACTGGGGATTGAACCTGCTGTACTATTGTTCAGGATAGTATTTATTTATTTTTGAGTGTATTTGGGCAATGCCCAGTAATGCTTAGGGCTCACTCCTGTCTCAGTGTTCAGGGATAATTCTTGGTAGGGATCTGGGGAGCTTAACCCTTATACTATCTCTCTGGCTCCTAAAAGAAGTTTTATTTCATGGTTAATACTTTTTATTTTCTTGACTCCTATGAAGGACTCAGACCAATCAAATGAAAAGGTGATGAAGTAGACAGTGGTTCATAACATTGAGTGGAAGATGACAGGAAGGGGAGATTTAAGCGAGTGTGCTGCAGACCAGAGAAGGCTCCTCAGAATACCAGAGGCTTTCAAAGTCTTTTCTAAGTTAAATGGCCTCTGATGAGGAGGACCCTGGACAGCATCTGGAAGCATCATGAAATTCTGATCTTGCTTTTTTGGTGGAGTTCTGGAGTCCAAAGGCCAGAGCTTCTCCTTTCCTGGGCCTTCACTCTTTTACTGTGAGATATATCTGCACTATGTCAAATAGGGATCTGGGTGTTAGAACCCAGCAATTCAGTGTCTCCATGAGGGGAGTGGTGGGCTCTGACTTCTCCCAAAGCTCCTCCTCCCTATATACCTCCTCCAGTCATATACCTTTTGGGTCTGGTTCAGAGTTTCTGACCACCAAGCCCTCCTTAAATGGAAGATGCTGTGATGGTAGGTCTGAGGGCTTCCCATGGACAATAGAGGGAATAGAAGGGTCATTTCAGTGAGATAGACTGTTGATAAATGCCTGAGACATTTTCACCTGTCAGGAGGGATACTAACAAGAACCTCTTCTCCAGGTATTGGAGAGAAGAAAGGAGATCAACCTTGGGATCAAGTCATAGTTTTCTATCACCACTGTCATCATCTTTGGGGGCTCACTGTAGGAATGCCTGGATCTACAGCAATAAGCCCAGTAAGTATAGAAGGATATTCCCATAGCTCACTGTGTCTTGGTGCAAATGGGTGCCACCATTTGGAACATTATTCCCAAATAATGCCTCTGAGTTTAGAGATCATTATGTCAATAAAAAAGATGACATGTTCATAGAGGTTCTTGAACATAATTTCCTTTAATATCAAAGATTAGGAAGAATTTATTTTAAAAATAATAAAAGTATTTGGTCAATGACTAGCCAAGGGGAGAAGACACACTGTTTAGCATGTATGGTAAAAGCAATTATTTTCATGTTGGTAAGAAAGCTAAAGAGCAATGTAGGGTTTCCCCACTACTCCTAGAAGGTTCCTAAGTGGTAGGATTTAAGAGGTTATTTTAGGAAACTTCAGAGAGCTATTTACTGTGAATTTACATGGAAAAAATAGCATCTCTAGACCTCTAAAATAACCTATCCAATCATAGCCAAACCTTCTGATAATCCTATTAGTAACTGTGCTCACCATTTTGGTAATCATATAGAAAACTGTGCTCACCTTGTCCCCAGATGGTAAGTGTTACTTCCCAATCTTGCCAGACAAAGACCCTTCCTTCCCTTTTAAATAAGAGTCCACTACTCTGCCCTCCATGCCCAACCTCAGGACTCAGTCATCCTAAAGCTCTTGCAGGCAGTGGATATCAACTCATAGACAAAACTTCCAGGGCAAAAGTGGGCAAAGGATCCTCAGAGGCTGCTCAGGGGACAAGTGCACCGAGCATGCTTGGGAATTCTTTCTTTGATCTTGCCTGTCCTGACTCTGCCAAGGAAGCTCAAAAACCTCATGGAACACAGAACCCCTGCTTGTAACTTTTAGTCGACCAACCAGCAGAGCTATTACTAAGAAACATTTTCAGCAGCCTGAAATAACACATGGAATCCAGGATCTCTTTATACCATCCCTGTAGGGATGTATTCTAAGAACCTATTCCCCCTCATATTTATAAGGTTTCACAAAGAAATATGGCAAAATCCTTTGGGATCAAATTTCCTCTCTTTATTCCTGTTACCTCGGTCCTATAGCCTGGGACCTGACACCAGCTGTCTACCCCAGGGGCCAAAGGTAGAGGCTAACTGAAAGCTCTCCTAGTCAACATCTGTTTTGTCCTGTGCTGACTGCTCTTTGAGATAAAAATAAGTGAAGTCATGATGTTCAACTTGAAGATCAAATGCAATCCTCCCTTGACAGAGACACTCAGCTCTATTGTGATGTGTTGCCTGAGGTTTTCCTTTGATTTTGAAATGGAAGATTCCTTCTGATCATGAAAGGGTCCCTTAGGAATGAGCATGAGGAAATGCCCCAGCGTGCCCTGAACCAGCAGTGTTCTGACCTGCAGAATTGCTTCTCAAATAGTCTTTAAAAGCAGCCACTCAACACTTCCCTGCCAGAGTCAGGAAGATGGCTCAAAGAGCTTAGTACCTGCTATGCATGCTGGAAGCTAGAGCTTCATCCCTAGTAACCCATGGATCCTGGACACAACTGAGTAAGAAGTCCAAATCAAATGCAAAATAAAACATTTGCTTAAAAACAAATAGAAAGATTAATTTATCAAGCATTATAAACTCCTCTTTAGGAGTTTGGG
>PVKC010037722.1:0-12865 GCA_004027635.1 Crocidura indochinensis
TATCCCTAGGAGTGGAATAGCTGGGTCAAATGGGAGTTCAATTTCCAGATTTTGGAGGAGTCTCCATATTGCTTTCCATAGAGGTTGGACTAGACAGCATTCCCACCAGCAGTGGATAAGAGTTCCTTTCTCTCCACATCCCTGCCAGCACTGATTATTCTCATTCTTTGAGATGTGGGTCAATCTCTGTGGTGTGAGGTGGTATCTCATTATTGTTTTGATTTGCATCTCCCTGATGATTAGCGACGAGGAGCATTTTTTCATGTGCCTTTTGGCCATTTGTATTTCTTTTTATTCAAGGTGTCTGTTCATTTCTTCTCCCCATTTTTTGATGGGATTAGATGTTTTTTTCTTGTAAAGTTCTGTCAGTGCTCTGTATATTTTGGATATTAACCTCTTATCTGATGGGTGTTGGGTGAATAGTTTCTCCCACTCGGTGGGTGACTCTTGTATCCTGGGCACTATTTCTTTTGAGGAGGCGTTTGCATTTCATGCACAAGGTCGGTGGTTCAAATCCCGGCATCCCATATGGTGTGTATATATATACTTTTATTTCCTTACAGTTTTGTTTATGAAAGATTCTTGAAAATTCTGTTTTAAAGTAAATTAGAATGTAATTCTTTTTTAAAAAATAATTTTTATTGTGACCAAAGTGAATTACAAATCTTTCACAGTAGTATTTAAGGTACCTTGTGACAATGAATCGGGCCATTCTCAACTCCAGGTTGTCCTTCCTCCACTCTTGTTCCCAGCATGCATCCCTAGATTTAATTCTTTAGGGATCTGCAGATGTGGCTTTAAGTGGTAGATCACATATATGCAAAGTGCAGGATGTGATAACTGCACAACACAACCTCTTGAGTGCTGCTGGACCAGTGCTGGGTACACTTTTGGCAAGTGATTTCATTTATGGAAAAGACAAACTCCTATCAGAAGTAAATTTTAACTTGAACCAAAGGGCTACATTTTGAAGGAAGTGTAGAAAACAAAACAAACTTTATATTTGAACCATATGCTCTAAAATGAAACACATTTCACAACAGACCTCCTGACAGATTTATGTTTGGAAAATGGGATGAAATCTAGGACTTTCATTCTGCTGACCACATTCAGGATATCACTTTATATATCTTGGATATGAGCCCTTTACCCGATGTCTACAGATATTTTCTCTTAAGTATGGTGTGTTTTCATTTTAGCTTGAGTTTCCTTTGTCATGCAAAACCCTTCTCATTTAATGTAAATTCATTTGCTTTTATTATCATAACCAATGGAATCAACTAATTTAAGAGATATCTGAGGTTCAAATCCTGAGAGAATTTTGTCTATGTTTTGCTCAATGTATTTTGTAGATTCTGGTCTAATATCAAGTCTTTAGTTTGCATGGTATAAATTTTTGGGAATGGTGTGAGATACAGTCTCAGTTTTTATTTTGTATAAGGCTACCCTGAGTTCCCAACATTATTTTTGATTCCACTTCATGCACTGAGCTCCTTCGTCATAGGTTAACTATCCATACATTTGAGGGTTTCTTTCTTTTTTTTTTTTTTTGAGGGTTTATTTCTTATCTCTTAATTCTTTTTCACTGGTCTGAGATTCTATCTTTATTCTAGTACTGCCAGACTTTGTAACAAATATTGTTTTTATTTCATAAGGTAAGGCTAAAACCCGTTGGTGGAATAAAGAAAAAATTTTATCTTCATAATGTTTCCATGATTTGCATCTTTGACTTTAGTGTCTGATTTTTCTAAGGACAATAGGTTCCTGGCCTGAGTTTTTCTCATCATTTTTTTTTAACTCTTAGGTATTTATATCTTAGTTTGTCCATATGAAGATCCAGAATGTTTTATCTGGATTCTCAAATTCTTAACTAACATAATGCAGAATAGAACTGTAATCAGGTCACTTAGCACCAATCCTGAGATAAATTTTATTTCAAAATAACTAAGTATTCATCAGGTTTAGTCTCTGTTCTGAAGTTCCCAGCAAGTAGAATCCAGCAATTTTGCTTGAGGGAGTATGTGATACCAGGGACAGAAGGTCTACCTTCCACATACAAAGTTTATCTGTGGATTTATTTGTTTGTTTGTTTGTTTTTGGGCCACTTGGCTATGCACTCAGAGATTGCTCCTGGTTTGGGGAACCATAAGGGACACTGGGAATCGAACCAAGGTTCATCTATTAGCGGCGTGCAAGGCAAATGCCCTACTGCTATGCTCTGCCCTATCTGGATTTTAATAGTACCTTTGAAGTATGACACTCGCTTTTACAGACTATCCTATCTTATATAGGATAGTCTTTTAATTAATCCATATAGGTAAATTGTTGGAGGTATTTTTGCCACAAGTAATAGAAAATTGTAATGGTTTAAACAACATAGACTTTCATTTCTCTGTAACACCAGAAGTTCACAAGTACCAGCTGAGGGGCTAGAAAGAAGGCACACTGGTTAGGTTGCTTAACTTGTACATGGTCAACCTGACTTTGATCTCTGGGATACCATATGGTCTCCTGAGCACCACCAGGATTGATTTCTGTGTGCAAAGCCAGGAGTAAGCCCTGAGAATCGTTTGGTGTGGCCACTAAACAAAACAAAAACCCAGACCACGAAACCCACAAGTGCTTGCTGGACATTGCACAATTCATATCAGAGAGTTTGACTGCATCCATTTAGATCTCTTGTAAATTTGTTTGGGGCCACATACAGACATGCTTGGGGCTTACTCCTAGCTCTCTGTTCAGGAATCATTCCTGGAGCTGCTATATGCAGTGTCATAGATCAGACCCGGGTCAGAAACACACACACAGCCTTTCTAGCTGTGCTATCTTTCTGACCCCCATCGTCCTTTCTTGTAGTCTTTATCTCATTGTAGCCAAGTCATCTCATTGCTGAAATTACAGTTGGAAAGCCAGATGTAAGACTCCATCACAGAATAAAGAAAATCATGTTGTTTCCTTATGGAAACTGACAGAACTTACATAGGTCTGCCATGGCTCATTCTTGAATGCTTAGCTTAAATAATTTGACTCCATTTTAGGTTCTTCTTTTCCTTTCCTTTTCTTTCCTTTTTCCTTTCCTTTCCTTTTTTTCTTTCCTTATTTTTTCCTTCTTTCATTGCCTTGCCTTTTTCCTTTCTGCCTTGCCTTGCCCCACCTTTTCCCTTTCTGCCTTGTCTTGCCTTTTTCCTTTCTTCCTTGCCTTGCCTTTTTCCTTTCTTCCTTGACTTGCCTTACCTTGGCTTGCCTTGCCCAGCCATGTCCTGCCTTGCCCTGCCTTGTAAAGGGAGAAAATTACTACAGATAATACAGAGATTCGAAGGGTAATCAGAGACTAGAAACTATGCCATAAAACATAAGAATGTGGAAGAAATGAATAAATTCCTGGACTCTTATAATCTTCCACAGTTGAATCATGATGATCTAGCATAGCTAAACAAAAGGATCACTATTGAGGAAATCAAAGGTAATTAATGAGGTAATGAAAAGTCTTCCTAAAAACAAAAGCCCAATCCTAGATGTATTCACTAAAGAATTCTTTCAAACCTTTCAAGAGGAGCTACTACCGATCATTTTTAGTCTCTTTCAGGAAATTAAAGAAGCACTCCCAAATAGTTTTTTTTTATAAAGCTAACATCCCGCTGATACCAAAATCAGACAGAGATGCCACAAGAAAAAAAAAAGAGAGAGAGAAAACTACAGACAAATATCCCTGATGAACACCAATGCAAAGATTTTCAACAAAATCCTAGCAATTAGGATCCAAAGCCTCATCAACACACACCATGAGCAAGTAGGATTCATTCTGGAGATGCAAGGTTGGTTCAACATATCAACTTGATGCAAGCCAATCAATGTAATACACACTGCATCAACAAAAAAGTTTAAAAAAATCACATGAGATAGCATGGAGGCAAGGCGTCTGCCTTTCATGCAAAAGGTCATCGGTTCGAATCCCGGTGCCCCATATGGTCCCCCGTGCCTACCAGGAGCAATTTCTGAGCATGGAGCCAGGAGTAACCCCTGAGCACTGCTGGGTGTGACCCAAAAAATCAAAAAAAAAAAATCACATGATCATATCAAAAATGCAGAAAAAGCATTTTATAAGGTCCAACACCCATTCATGATAGAAAAACTCTCAACAATATGATAATGGAAGGTAAAGGCCATTTATGACAAGCCCATGGGAAATATTATATTCAATGGAGAAAAACTGAAAGCCTTTCCCCTAAGATTTGGTACAAGTCAAGACTGACCCCTCTCATCACTCCTATTTAACATCACTGGAAGTATTTGCTAGAGCAAATACTTTTTAGGCATGAAAAAGATATCAAGAGCATCCAGATAGGAAAGAAGTCAAGTTCTCACTGTTTGCAGATGACATAATACTATACTTAGAAAATCCTAAAGACTCTGTTTTGTGTTTTGGACCACACCTGGTAGTTCTCAGATAAATCAATCAGTTCTATGAGAAAGGATTTTATGTAAAGGAGTTAATACCACATCAACCACGACCACACCCTCTTTTAGGGACAGGAGTGCCCTATAGGTGTCAGGAAAGTCAACCACCTTTACTGGGGATGGCACTGACTAGTGCAACAGGTTCTCCTAGTGGTGTTGGTGGTATGCAAGTGGGAGAAGCTGCCTCAAAGTTATCCTGTGAATATGAACGTCCCATTCATTGCGACCCTGAGAAACCTTTACAAATGTTGGTCAGAAACATTAGCAAGATGTTTCCTGCAAACAGAAATCTGGAAATTGCCAGAATTACTATCACTATCAAAACAATACATGGTTTTGTAGCACTTAAAATTAAGAACCAGAGTGCCTGCAATAAAATGTATGAATTTTTCTGTTTAAATCTGAACACTAAAGGAGAACTCCCAAAGAATGAGAAGTAACTAGAACAAAAACTGCCTGATTTTCAGGACCGAGTGTATAGATCAGAGACTTGCTGCAGGAAAGGGTGATGTGGGCTGTGCCTGCAGGCAGAAGTACTAATGTTTTTCTAGCTTTCATCCAGTGCCCTAGTTTCTTGAGTGTCTAAAAATCTTTCAACAAGGGGACGGGTGGTGGCGCTGGAGATAAGGTGCCTGTGCTAACCTAGGACGGACCGCGGTTCAATCCCCCGGTTCCCCATATGGTCCCCCGTGCCTGCCAGGAGCGACTTCTGAGCAAATAGCCAGAAGTAACCCCTGAGCGTCACCGGGTGTGGCCCAAAAACCAAAAAAAAAAAAAAAAAAAAAAATCTTTCAACAAATAGGATCGCAGTGACAGAACTTTTTTTTTTTTTTTATTAAACGGTGACAGTGCCAAGGACTGGAGCACATGGTCCCCTAAACATGACCTGGACTACAGAGACAGGATTAGTCCTTCAGCACCACAGTATGTGTCACAAAAGAAAACATTAAATAAATAAAATGTCAAGTGAATTTGCATTAACTATAAGGAAACATTGACAGAAACTCAAATTTCAATTAGAAGAAAATAACACAAACTGGCCATGTGGTTGAAGAGGTTGAACACAGAAGAAATTTTATCAAAATGTGGGAACATAGTAAAGACCAGAAAAGGAGCTGAAATGATAAGAAGAGTTGAACCCCCATGGGGCTACCCCAAGGTCCTTTTGCACTGGATACTGTGTACAGTTGCAGAGAAGCAACTTCCTGAGTAAACTCTGGGTCCTGGTGGGCAGTTTTGGAGGCCTGAGCCATTTCTTAGGAATTTTTCTCTACTCTCCTAAGAAGGACTTTAAGGTAATCCAGGAGCTTCATGGGGACCATATGGGGCACCGGGATTCGAACCGATGACCTTGTGCATGAAAGACAAACACCTTAACCTCCATGCTATCTCCTGGGTCCTGCATCTTGGCGTCTTGCCCAAAATTGTCTTGAAAGGGACCAGAAAGTGAATTTCCTGGAAACCCTTATTTATTAATAAATCAGGAGCAAAGGTCAGTCAGCCAACAGCTTTTACTGACCCCTTCTGTGGCTAATCACCTTAAGCACACACCCTGCTTTCCCTAATCTCTTTACCCTGTCCCCTAAACAAAGAAGCACACACCCGTTTTTAATCCACTTTCATCTCCTACCTGAATGGTTGATACAGAATCCACACCTTACTCTCCCCTAATATTCATTTCCCACCTACAATAAACCCAGTTATCCTCCTTAAGGGGCTGGTAGATGCTTTTTTGTGAGTGCTCTACTTGCTTGAAATCTGACCAAACCAGTGACTTCTACATCTTGGGATCTGACCTTACCAGCCTCATTTTCACCCTTCTATGAATAATCTACATTTCCATGATAATTTTAGATGTCAATGTAAAATGACGGACACAGATGTCACATGAGGGTGTCTGTTCTCTCAGAAGTAACCTTTATGAGTAATAAAAATCATTTCACTATGACTCTTCTTGCCTGGATTTTAAATCGATCAAGGTTTTGTTATGCTATCAATCTTGGTTTTTTAGTTCATCTTCATATTTAAAACTTTCTTTGAATCTGTTACACAAACAATTTTCATGATTCCTATCTCATATCTCTTGGATCTAGCCACCTCATTGGCACAGAATAGCTTAGTGATATCTACTCCTTTAGACAAAATTAGCAAAAATTTCAATTAATTTAGTTTTCTTTGAATTTTGGTTGAGGTGTGATTGACATGGCATTGTATTGGTTCAAAATTACAGCCTGATGATATTTTATTTGTGGTTTTTACAAAATGATCACATTTTGTTTGTCTAGTTTCCATCTATTACCTGCTAAAATTAAGGCTGACTGTCCTGCAACTTTCAATAATATCACTGATTTATTCCCTTGATGTACATCATTTGTTAACTTTTTTTTTTGGTTTGTTTTTGGGTCACACCCGGCAATGCTCAGGGGTTATTCCTGGCTCTACACTCAGAAATCGCCCCCGGCAGGCTTGGGGGACCATATGGGATGCCGGGATTTGAAACAGCGACCTTCCATATGCAAGGCAAACGCCCCACCTCTGTGCTATCTCTCCGGCCTTGTTAACTTTAACCCACATGATGGTCTACATTTGACTGATTACATAATGACTAAGGCATTTCTTCTTTTCCCAATAAATTGGAAATTTTGTTAGGTATTGATCTCTATCTTTTTTTTGTTTTTGTTTTTGGGTCACACCTGGTAGTGCTCAGGGGTTACTCCTGGCTCCATACTCAGAAAGTGCTCCTGGCAGGCACGGGGGACCATATGGGGCACCGGGATTCGAACCGATGACCTTTTGCATGAAAGGCAAACGCCTTACCTCCATGCTATCTCCCGGGCCCCTTGATCTCTATTTTTAAGTAAAAACAAGTGGAACAAATTAATTCAGAGGCAGCTCAGCTGAACTTAGCTCATCAGAGATGTTTTCTTTATAATGCTTTATGAAGCATGTATGTACTCAGCTGTTTGTTTTGTTGTTTCTCTAACTCAGACCCAAATATCAGCACCCTGTGGTATCTAACTATTCCCTTAAAATGGTGCAGGTGTTCAGACAAAGGTTGATATGCTTTTTTTCCAGTCTCAGGGTGCCACGACCCTGATGCACAAATGAGGTAGCCACAGAATTCTTGTGTAGTCAGTCTAAACGTGAAAAATCCTATAGATGGAGGCTCAGTGACAGGAGCAAAGTGACAGTGTGGTTCAGTGACAGGTGCAAGGTTCCTTAGAAAGAAGTTACAGCATTGGACAGTAACCTCATTTTTTTCACAGAACATGCAGATGAAGAAACCCATACCAAAGATTGTTTGGATCTCCAGTGGATAGATTAGAGGTACTTTTACTAAACCTAAGTTGGTGTTAATCCTTTGAACTTGAAAATAAAAAATATTATTATTGTGCTATCACCCACCTGAGAAGATGGTGGACTTTGTCCCAAACAATCCTACCTACCCTATGGTTGGAGCTGGTTGGAGATAACTCAGAATAAAATGGAAGGAGAGAGGAGTCTGGTAAGTAGCTAATGGGTCCTTAGGGGTACATAGTGTGTTCCTAATAGAACTTTGAAATTATGCTGTTAAGCAATATCCACCTTGAACTGGTTGCATGACAAACTTCAGAAATCTGCAGGCTTTGGTGCTGCTCCTTACCCTCCATCTGTGATGAGCCTGGTTTAGCATTAACTGAGAACAAAAAAGAGAACTTTCTTTAAGGATGGGAGATAGGGCCAAAGCCAAAGATTTTAAGACATGAAAAGGTGGTGAATTAAATAGATTTCTGTGTCCCTATAGTAAGAACTTCCCCTTTTATTTATTTGAATTTTCTCTAAATAATATGTATATTACTTTTATTTATTTAACCATGCCCTTGTCAGTGCTTACATACAGGGATCACTCTTAGTAGTGTTCAGGAGTAACACACATCTTTCTCTGAGAAAGGTGAAAGTAATGCTCTGACCTGCTCAGATGACCTGATGTCTTATCTCTGTCCTACTCCATTATTGACACTCTCAGTGGGAATGCCCTGGCACCTACCTGGGCCCCCATGAGGTTTCTACAGACATTGACACCCCATTTTTGGGGCTATACCCTATAACCCTCAGGGGTTCCTCCTAACTCTGAACCCAGAAATTACTCCTAGTGGCTGGAGTGATAGCACAGCAGTTGGGTATTTGCCTTGCACTCAGCTGACCTGGGAAGGACCCAGGTTAAATTCTTGGCATCCCATATGAGCCTGGAGCCTGCCAAGAGCAATTTCTGAGTGCAGAGCCACAAGTGATTCCTGAGATTGTTTGGTGTGGCCAAAAAAAAAAAAAAAAAAAAAAGGAAAAGAAAAAAAAAGAAATAAAGAAAAAGAACTTACTCCTGGCAGGCTTGGCGAACTATATGGGATACTAGGGAATCAAACTGGGTCAGCTGCCTGCAAGGCAAATGTTCTACCCACTTTTCTATTGCTCCAGCCAAAGACATTGATACCTTTAAGCTCTGCATTGTGCTTGTGATGCACTGGGATTCAGTGGGCTGAGAATGAGACACTTATTCCCAGTCTCACTCATGACTGCAAGAGATCAAAGGAAGAGGCACAAATGACAGTAAGGTTACAAGATTCTGAGTTATTTTCAAGATATTGAAAATATTGATATTTTACAAGATATTGAGTTATTTTCAAGTGGAGAGTGACATAGTCATGGTGGAAGGCCCAAGATGACAGACAGGATTTTAGAAATCCTTTAGGATCTTGGGCTCCTTGCCTTAAGAGTTCAGTGTTTTTTATATAGCAGGAAAATCCCTGATGCCTGGAAGATCCTCCTGAGCACATGCCTATGGATGAGGCTGAGATGTCCAGTAGGGGGGAACCACACCCTTCCCATCCTGTATCCTCAGTGCTGAGCGACTCTGGAGCTATGGAATAGATACAGGCCACAAATCAACATCTTTGTGGCTGCTCTGTGCTCTCCTTCCCTGCCACAGGCTCTTTCAACCTTCTCACTTGCCACCCTGGAATTCAGGGTGTTGATCCCTGCCTGATTCATGGGTGCCGAGCCCATGTAATGTGGGGCTTTAGGACAGGAAAGGAAGGGAGAGTGGAGCTGCTATAAGAGCTGATGGCCCTGTGGGTCTTTAGTACCTCTGGTTCCCTAAGTACAGATATTTTCAGATAGTTGACTGCTTTCCGGATTTATGAAGATGCACTCATCAGTTTTATCTCATGTGATGAATCAAATATTTGAAAAATCAACCATTTTATATGCCACAATTAAATTCATTAGGTCTTCTTCAGTAGATGAGTTTATGTAAAAACCTAAATATGAATGATGTTATCATTTGATAGATAACTATGGTTTGATAATGACTTCTAACTTTCTTTTAGAAGATACTTTAGAATAGATAAATGTTAGTGGAGCCAAGGCTCCAAAATGAAGTTCAGGTGAGACACAGGTCTGGAAGTAAACATTGGCACAGAAAATAATTCACACAGTGAAGAGGTACAAGAATGGGTTTAGGATATCCAGCATTCAAGCAAGGAATTCAACCACCCAAGCTTTCCTCTCCTAAGATGAAATGCAGCTCAGTGGAAGAAGACCTCTGTGGAAGAATGAGCCTCTGTCTTCCTCGGACCCCTGCTTTTATTGACAAGAATCAGATCACACCCATGTGTGGGAGAGGAATGCCAAGAAGGGAATATTCTAATATCTCATCACCAAGTCAAAACCTAGGTTGGAGTACAAATATCGATTAGGGTAGAATCAATAACCCAACGTCTCCCCCTAATTGACCTTATAGAAAAACAAAATAATTCACATCCATTATATGGCATATGCTTCTTAAGATAATGGTAGGCAATATTTTGCATAGGCACAGCAAAACTCAAGAAAACGTAATAAAAAACTTTTTGGCCAAAAAACAGTATCCCTACCCACTAAGCATCCTGCCTTAGTGCCATCTGCAAACTCTGTGTTAGAAATTTGCTTAACCGGGGGCCAGGCGGTGGCGCTGGAGATAAGGTGCCTAGGATGGACCGCAGTTCAATCCCCCGGTTTCCCATATGGTACCCCAAGTCAGGAGCAACTTCTGAGCACATAGCCAGGAGTAATCCCTGAGCGTCACTGGGTGTGGCCCAAAAACTAAAAAAAAAAAGTGTACAAAGAGGTTATACATATCCCCTAAGTCTTTTGAGAGATAGTCTGAAGAGATTAGATAAATTCCCGATGCCAAATGCAGTGGGCAACTCAGTTTTGTGGAGTCTGGAAAAATGGCTTACAACATTCACAGATCAAGAAATGTCCTAGATCCAAGGATTTCTCAATACCTAAAACCAGTTGTGAGCAACAGTCTATGGTGAAGTAGTAGAAATTGACCACCAATAACACATCAGCAACAATAGTGTGCCTGCCTCCATCTTTGAAGATGACTTACAGTTCAAAAACTCGAGTGAATCTGACAGTAGCTTTGGCCAGAGTGATGACATAGAGCAGGAGATCTTCATGTAGAATGAATCACAAAAAGGATCATAAGCAGTTCACATGCCTGCTTTCCAAGCAGTGGGCAGTCTGCAGCAAATTCATCTGGGTTGATTTATATAGATCCTACAAACTTTTATCAGAGTGGTACCTTAAACACCAGCATGACCACTGTGGCAGTGGTGGCATCATTTTCTTCCCTGGAAAAAGAAACGGCCATATACAAGAAGGAAGGGCTAAATACAATATGAACAGACATTACATATATACAGGAAAACATTAAACATAGAGGAGGCCACCTCTCTCTCTCTCTCTCTCTCTCTCTCTCTCTCTCTCTCTCTCTCTCTCTCTCTCTCATAGATGGACTAAAGGATCAGTATATAGAAAAATTGACCCAAGTAGAATGGATCAAAGTGCTTCGAAATATAAAGGTGCATGTCAGGTGAAGAAGATTTCTATTTCCTTGGAGTAATCAACATTGAAGAAGGGGAACTTTGCTGAAAAAAAGTCTTACTCATTTAGAGCATGTGGAGAATATTCTTTAAAAAAAAAAAAACCATAATATTTCACCTGCCCAGTGATTTCCAACTGTGAGAAACTGTGAGTGTTGCCTGTTGCCAGTGTGTGTTTTTCTACTGTTCTGTCTCCTGAACCTCTCGGGAGAGGGCCAAAAAGGGCCCAGCAAAATCGCTCTCCCAGAGGCTCATTCAGACTGGGCAAGAATGCCAAGGAACTGCGTCCATAAGTGAAAACCGGCTATCAGCAGTAATTTGCAGAAAGGCAGGTCCCCTGTTTGTGATATCAGACTGGGAAAATCCTACACCTGCCCAGTGGTTCCTGACTGTGAGAAACTGTGAGTGTTGCCTGTGCGTGTTCTTCTACTGTCCTATCTCCTGAACCTCTCTGGGGTGGGCCGAAAAGGGCCCGGCAAAATCGCTCTCCTAGAGGCTCCTGAAGAGCACTTTGCTCCGCTTCGCTTTGCAGCCGTGTGCTTTCTAATGAAAGAACACCACTGCAACACAAAGAAAAAAATCGCGCTAGGAACTATACTGGATCTCTGAAGCTCAGAATTTCTCTCTGGACTATCTTCTCTGCTGCGTGGTTGGGCCTAAGATTTGATCCTGTGAGTGACTTCATCTACAAAAGGCTCCCCTTCCTTAGAGGCGAGTTGACCCGCCCAGAAAGGTTGGAGCCAGAGGAGCGTAGTCCCGCACATAATTTAACCAATGAATACCACCACAACACATAGAAAAACCCACAAGTGTGACAGTGGGGAAAAAATGCAGGCCAGCATTAGGCATAGAGAATGAAGATAGCAACTCTGATTAATGGAAAACAACCAATCAACTGGTCAGTATCTCAGATAAGAAGTTTAGAGAAGAAATATGGAAGATGCTCACAGATGCTCAAAGAAAACATGGATCGAGTTGAACAGAACACTAAAAAGAACCAAGAAAATATGAAGACAGAAGCCAGAAAACTCCAAATTGAAATAACAGGTCAAATAACAGGCCTGAAAAATTCAGTAAACAAATTGAATGACAAAATGGATAACCTCTCCATCAGGGTAACAGAAGCTGAGGATAGAATTTGTGCTCTGGAAGATGAGGTACATAACAACTCCATACAGTGGGGGAGATTGAAAAAAAAATCTTAAAGCAAATGAACAGA
Organism: Crocidura indochinensis; assembly: GCA_004027635.1. Classification (NCBI taxonomy): domain Eukaryota; kingdom Metazoa; phylum Chordata; class Mammalia; order Eulipotyphla; family Soricidae; genus Crocidura; species Crocidura indochinensis. The sequence goes on from PVKC010037722.1 coordinate 12,583, forward strand.
CAATGGTAAAATTAGTCAAAGAATGTGAACAGATGAAAATAGAAGTCTATGATAAGCTCAACAGAAACAACTTAAGAATCATTGGAGTCCCAGAGACCCAGGAAGAAAATCTCCAGGAAGAATCAATGGTCAAGAACATCATTAAAGAGAAACTACCAGAGCTAAAGAATACATGCAGGGGCCCGGGAGATAGCATGGAGGTAAGGCGTTTGCCTTTCATGCAAAAGGTCATCGGTTCGAATCCCAGTGCCCCATATGGTCCCCCGTGCCTGCCAGGAGCAAT
>PVKC010037723.1:0-12917 GCA_004027635.1 Crocidura indochinensis
ATTGCTCCTGGCAGGCACGGGGGACCATATGGGGCACCAGGATTCGAACCGATGACCTTTTGCATGAAAGGCAAATGCCTTACCTCCATGCTATCTCCCGGGCCCCAGTCATAATCTTTTTTGGGGGTGGGGTGGGTTACACCAGGCAGTGCTGAAGGGTTACTTCTGGCTTTGTGCTCAGAAATCGCTCCTGGCAGATTTGGGGACCTTATTGGAAACTGGAATCAAACAACCATCTGTCCTGGGTTGGCAGTGTGCAAGGCAAACACCCTACCACTGTGATATCTATCCAGCCCAGTACTAATCTTATAATTTTTATCTTCTAGGTTTTTCACCTTTAAAGTATGGCTGAACTTTGATGGAAAAAGAAGCTTAAATCTATTTTCACTATGGAGGCAGGTTTGGCAGATGGAGAACTTGACCAAACTTCAGTAAGTGATTCAAATACATCATATGTAAAACAAATGTTTAAAAATATTTAGGCTTACAGGTTCTTTAAGACTTTTTGGATTATTACCAGTAAGCTTTCTGATATTTCTGTCTCATCTTTCTCTCTTTGCTAGCCTCCCCCCATCATATTCTTGTAAATCCTACTTAAGTAATAGTTGGTGTTTGCTTTCTCTGAAATATATTTTGCCTTAGTGACATCAAGGAAAAGTTAACAGTCAAGGAAATGAAGTAACTTTAATCTCAAGTCATGTAACTATGAATAGGTGAAGAGATTGAAGTAATTCAGAACAGTTTCCATATAATTCTTTCAAAATGTATAAAGATTTATTTATACCTTGCGTGCACTAGCCTAGAACAGACTGCGGTTCGATCCCTTGGCATCCCATAAAGTCCCTCAAGCTAAGAGCGATTTCTCAGTACATAGCAGGAGTAACCCCTAAGTGTCACCGGGTGTGGCCCCAACTCCCCTAAAAGATTTATTTTTAGAAAAAAAATTGTTCTTTTTAGGCCACATTCAGCAGTGCTTGAGGGACCATATGTGGTCCACATGTGATGCTGGGGATGGAAACTAGGTTTGCCTTGTAAAAGGGAAATACCATACTATCTCTCCCACCCCAAAATGTATAAAGATTTTATAAGCATTGTTGCCTTGTAGTTGCAGTTACATTGTGTTATGAAATTCAAGTAAATGAGGGGTGCGACATTCAAGTACCCTAACCAAATAGATGTGCAAGTGCCATTGCCACAAAGTGGGACCTCCAGTGAACTCCATGATCTTAATGCACATGTCTCAATTTAGAGTGTGATCCCTAGCATACATGCCTGCAAGCACTACAGCTGAGGAGAGCACTGTGGCAGATTGTTGCTGGTCCCAGAATGTGATATGCAAACCCTAAGAAGCACCGCAACTGAAAAGGTGCAAGCAGTCATCCAGTCATCTGTGCAGTCCCCAGCCATCACAGCCCGCATTGAGGCAGGAAAAGATATTCAGTGGACTCATACATACATAGGCTTACTTTATAGACAGTAGGCCCAGATTTTATCCTGGGTACACATGCTCCACTGAGTGCTAAAAGAAAGATTTTCTGAGTACCAAGCCAGTCTAGCCTCTGAGCACAAATAGGTGTGAACCTTAAAAAAAAAATTAATGAAGAGAAGGGTTAGGAGGGAAGGAAATAAATTAATAAATGGGGGTAGAGGTCAAATATATCTTAGCCAATAAGTAAAAATAATATTAATTAAAAATTAAAAATCACCAGTACACTAGATCAGATTATGATTCATCACTATAAAAATTTACTCCAATGTAATTTTATTTTTAGTTTTTTCTTCTTAGTTTTTTTCTTCTTTAGTTTTTTTTTCTTTTGTTTTGGACTACATCAGGCTGTTTGCTCAAGGTTTTCTCCTGGCGCTGTGTTTAAGGATCAGTCCTGGCCTTACTTACATTATTTTTGTCTCTCGCTCTTTCATTTTTGAGAGATTCCAGAAAGTATTGCTTTACACATTTTATTTGAAATATTGCTCTTTTATAAAATAAGAATGCCACTTGTTAAAAGGTGTATTTGGTAACTACCGACTTACTTGATATTGTATTTATTGACAGATTTAATTGTGAGAGTAATGCGGAGGCCAGCTTTTCTATCTTTCAGGTTGCTGAGTTGAGAATCATTGTTTCATTAAAGGATTTGTCATTTTAATTTAGTAAATGTCCTTTGTTCAAGCTCAAATCTACAGCGGTGTAATGATTGACAACAGGAAGCAGCCTTGCTTAGCTGTTTTTACTTAGCAGTCTTGGCTAAGTATTTACAGTATTTGGCAGTATTAACTTGGCTCCCACCTTTCATGAATTTCTGGTTCAGAGTTGTCTTAGTTTCTTTCTGGGTTAAAAAATGAAGTTAAACTTTAAAAATGATCATTATTACTAGAAAATAAATTGGACAAAGAAATAACTTGTTTATGAAGAAGATTATGCTCTCAGCCATTATAAACGGAAACCTAATGGTAGGTTATTTTCTTTTTACTATAATTTTAGGGAAAAAAGTTAAGATTAAAATCTCATAGCATAATGTTTACTATAAATGTCTATTCTAATCTAATGGGCCTGGTATGTGGTATAGAATACATGCCTTACATGGTTTGGCTCTGGGTGTGATCTCTGACATTGTAGGCAACATTGACAGCAATAAAAATGAAACAACCACAAAAATTGAGATAATTGACTCTCTTATCAAATTCTTTTAGATAAATGGGGGATGCTGAGGTGCAAAACTGGAGAACAAACTCTAAAATTTCACCTATGCAAGGTGTACTGTATCATGGGGCCACATATCTCTGGTTCCTTAAATTCTTGTTATTTTGGCAATAATAAAAGTACTGGTAGCATTAATTATTGTTTTCTAAATATGTATTTTTATCGGGTTGCCTCTTATAAAATTATACGCTTAGAAAACAGCAATTATTAATTTTGTTTGTTTTGCTTTTTGGGTCATACCCAGTGACGCTCAGGGTTTACTCCTGGTTATGCCCTCAGAAATCGCTCCTGGCTTGGGGGACCATATGGGACGCCAGAAGATCGAACCGAGGTCCGTCCTAGTTTAGCGCATGAAAGGCAAATACCCTACCGCTTGTGCTATCGCTCCAGCCCCCAAAACAGCAGTTATTAAAGGTGGATGTTTGAAGAAAACATCCTTAAAGGTAGATATTTGTCTCCCCTCACTTTTATAGATAGGGAACTAGTCTCAGGGATACTAGTTTTCTTCTCTAAAGGCCATTTCATAGCATTCAACTAAGATATGTGTCTGACTGTTTTCTTTTGCCACTGAGATGTCAAGTAATCTGTCTTTAAAAAATTGCTTAAATTGCTTAAAGTTTATTATCCTTAGATATTTGAAGGCCCAGAGAGATAGTACAGGGAGTAAAGGTGTTTGCTTCATTTGTGATGACACCTTCCCCACTTCATACATCCTATTCCATGCCCAGCACTGGTATGGTCCCTGAGCATCTGTGCTCAGGAGTAGTCCTGGAACATCACTGTATGTGACTCCCTCAAAATGTAATGTTTAAGTATTTAGAATTTCATAAAGGGATATTAACATAAAGTTTTGATTATTTTTAATTCTTAATGCTGTTGACATTAAAAGATTAGAACACATTATTTAAAGAGCAGTGAAAGAAATTTTCTGTTAATGAATTTCTTTATTGAAACATAGTTTGTTTTAGAGAGATTGGTACCAGTAACTTGAAGTACTGAAACATTTCGTATTTAAAGCTTGTTTTGAAGTCCACTTTTGAGTTACCTATTTATAAAATAGCACCTTTGAACTGGGTGAGCTAAGGTAGTTACTGTTTAGAACTAGGAGACATGGATATGAAAAGAACATAGCTAAACATTTAGCTAGGTCTTAAAATTCAAATTCTGTCACCTTGCTGTATATTTGGGTTATTAGTTAAATTCTCTTAAGTTACCAGGTTTTCTTATTTCTTAAAGAAAATAATGTTAACTACCTCTCAGAGTTGTTTTGATTTTTAGATAAATATTATATCTAAGATTATACTTATACAAAATAAAGGCTGTTATTGTTTAATAATTATTAACATAAAACCTCTCCAACAAGATAATTAGAAGGCCCAAAAGCACAGTGGAGGCAAAGCATCTGCACTCCTATGTTCATCGCAACACCATTCACAATAGTCAGAATTTGGGAACAATTGAAGTGCCTGAGAATAGATGACTAGGTAAAGGAACTATGCACAATGGAATACTACTCAACCATAAGAAAACATGAAGTTGTGTAATTTACTGCTACACGAATTGATCTGGGGAGTATCATGTTGAGTGAAATCACAAAGAGAGAAGCAAACTTAGAAGAGAGACATATGTCTCTCTCATGTGGGATATAAAGGAATCTCCTAGCAGTGGTCCTCAAACTACGACCCGCGGGCCACATATTGATTTGTTCCCATTTTGTTTCTTCACATCAAAATAAGATGTATGCAGTGTGCATAGGAATTTGTTCGTAATTTTTGTTTTTACTATAGTTTGGCCCTCCAATGGTCTGAGGGACAGTGAACTGGGCCCCTGTTTAAAAAGTTTGAAGGCCCCTGTCTAGAGGCATATCAAATGCCCAAAGACAATAGAAATGAAGAGCAGGAAAATTAGTCTTGGGTAGGGGTGGGTTAGTTAGGGAAATGAATTACTAGGATTATTGTAGAGGGAAAATGGGAGCAGGCACAAGGGAAATGGGACATTGGTGGTGGATAGTGAAAGGATTGGTATTCAAGGGATGGGTGTATGCCAGAAACTCAGATAGCAAATACCTTTATAACTTTATTATCCACAGTGATTTGGAAAAAAATAAATTTACAAAAAGAAAAAGAAAGTGAATGATGAAGTTCAGTTTTTTGGCTTGTTTGGGGGCCATACCCAGCAGTGCTGTGGGCTTAGTCCTGGTCTGTGTTCTGGGATCATTCCTGGATGTACTTGGAGGATTATCTGAGGTGCTAGGGATTGAACCTAGTGAAGTTCTTCTTGTCAGAGGGAGTGTTGAATGAAGTAATGCCCACTATATGAAGCAGGTTCCTGGATGGTTTGTGCATAATGGTGCAGGTCAGCTGACTCCTGGGTACATTAGCAGATGTTGCAAGTTATGTATATGACATGGGAGTTAGAGGTGTAGCCTCAGAAAAGTATGCTTTCGTATCTCTGCTCCACGCAGCTCAGCCACTGGGGAGATCCCTGGGAGTCAGAATCGGTAGCCAGCTGTGCTACTAGACGGTTGTATCTGAAGACAGCTTTCTAGTTGTATCTGAAGTCCACTCGGTCAATACAGTCAGATAACTGAATCCACCACCCATGATCTTTAGGAACCAGAGATGGGGCTGAAAAAATGAACTGCTTTTGTGGGGAATCCTAGCTCCTGCCTAGGTGTGCAGGAACATTGCCTTTTCTCACAGAAAAGAATTTTAGAGGACAAATAAATGAAGCAAAATCATTTGATTTAGAGGAAGATAAGAAGGTGGAAGAGAGAGAATATATTCAGAGAGAACATAAGCTCCAGAGAGACGGCAAATAATGTTGGCACATCACCAAGGAAGAGAATCTTCCATCAAATAAGGGAAAGCACTTAAACATCTCAGGGCATCATGTGGATATGTCTCTAAGATAGCAAATACACAGGCTGGTCTTTACATAGTTGGTTTTGTAGTTCCAGTTCCAGGGGTCTCAAACTCAATTTATCTGGGGGCCGCAGGAGGCAAAGTCGGGGTGATCCTTGAGTGCAAAGTCAGTAGTAAGCCTCGAATTGGGGGGTGTGACCCAAACAACTAAAACAAAACAAAACAAAAAAAGATTCCTCTAGGGCAGGGCCACAAAATGTTGTACGGAGGGCCGTTTGTGGCCCATGGGCCTCGTGCTTGAGACCCCTGATTAGGCTTTTTCCAAACAGCCCCAGCTGGGTCAGAACCTCTTTTCATACTTTTTATTATGATGATCTTTCATTTCTCACAAAGGCCTTGAATGAAAAATAGGGCATTTTGGACTTTATTCTGGAAGCTTGATTTGAACTTCTGGCTGTTGGCCTTTTGTGGTTTTGCCCTTCTGTGGTTTGGTTTTATACACGGATGTCAAGACACATACATTGGTGTTGATGGTGGGTATTGCTGCCTTTCAGACACAGTTGCTTTTCACTGCTTTTGTATGCCTGCAAAGGTTCTTAGTTAGAAATACCCAGATGACCCTAGGCAGAAAATAAAGGTTTCCCATCCCTTATATTGATGGATAATATGAATCAGGATATAAAATGATTTGGAGGAGTGAGAGGTAAAGATCTTAATTAAGGGACTCAGGGACCCCCAATTAATGTAATTATAGTATTCTTGATGCTAGGTGAGTGTTTGGACTTCATTCAACTTTAATGTTTGCTTATTTGAATTTTAGTAATTGCCTGCTTAGGAATTACTCCTAACTCTGTGCTTAGGGATCATTCCTGAGGTGCTAGGGATTGAACTGGGGCAGGCTGGATGCAAGGCAACTGTCTTTATCTTAGTAACAATCTCTGGCCCTTTTTGGTTAAGTCTTTAATGAGGTGACTCACTAATTTATCTCTCTTTTTGAGATTGATTAGTTTTAATTCATACCACTTGGAGATAAAAGAATAGTATTTTTGTTTGTGAGCTTATACTTTCTTGGAAATAATATTCTCCTGGGAAAATTTACTGCTTTAACTGACACTAACCTAGATAAATAAACTACTTTGTTTTCTTTTTAAAAAAAACTGTATTTTAAATTTTAATTGATTGAAATCATTGTGATTTACAAAGCCCTTCATTATTGGGAAATAAACTACTTTCTATCATTTAGATCAGCTTGGGGAATACATGTCTTCTAATGATAGAGGATCTCTTGTTAAAATGATTTTTTTCATCTTTCATTGTCCCTTCCATTCATATATTGTGTTTCTTTGGGAACTAGTGTGTATTTCTGATCAGGCATAGCTCTTTTTCACATATAGCTTCCCTGATTGTAGTTACTTTGGAATGTCGCATTCAGCCTATTTGCCTAGACTATGAGCATATTGCAAATGAATTTGTTTATGAGCTGTGTTTATTGTTTCTGGATGGTTTTAAATTATATTTGACTTTGTTAATATAGACAGGGTGCTCTGTGGGCTCTATCCGAGTGAATTACAGACAGAAAGGGCATGAGGCTGTAGAGTAAGCTCCATTGATAGAGAGCATAAACCCTCGTTCAATCCCCATACCACATGGCCCCTCAGATACTGCTATGTGTGATGCCAGTTTCAAAGAAAAAAATAAAGAAAACGGGCTTAGGGAAATGGCTTCCAGCCTTCTTTAAACTCCCACACTCTGACCTTTTCTGCATTTATGGCACTGTATTTATTTCTGCTCTGAAGTTATTCTCTGACTATTCATCTCTAGGAATGGGTTCAGAGAGCTACTTCAGTAGAAAGTTACAGCTCCCCTGTATAAAAGTGATTGGTACTTCTCTTTGGCTTTGAGTCTAGAATGGCTGAGGTCCTGATAAAAGTGGGACAGCAATTTAAAAAGACAGCTGCACTGTTGGACAGATCATTCATATTAAGATTTTGTTGATTGTGCCCACTGCTTTAAAGTCAAAAGTTGTACTAAAAAACATACCTAAATAGTACATCTGGTAGGATGTTTGCCTTGCAAGCAGCAGATCAGGGTCCAGTCTCAGTGTTGAATACAGTTCCCCAGTACTTTGAGGCATAATTCCTGAGTGCAGAACCAGAAGTAGCCCCTCAGTACCACTGGGCGTGGTATAAAAACAAAGTAGACAGTGAAATTACTTAACTTGAAAATAGAGCTATTAGTTTGCTAAACTAGATTTAGGAAACTGAATTTAAAGATTGTTTAGGGGCCTGAGTGATAGCACAGTGGATAGGGCATTTGCCTTGCATACGGCTGGCCCAGATTTGATCCCTGACATCCCATATGGTCCCCTAAGCCTGCCAGGAGTGATTTTTGAGTGCAGAGTTACCCCTGAGTCTGGCTGGGTGTGGCCCCAAAACGAATAGCGTTTATCATCGTCAATATAAATAATGTGGTCATTCTGATAAAATTCTGGACTGAAGGCTTTCCATAAGCATCCTCTCAGTATTTTCTGTTGTAAATAAATAGACACATTTTGTTATCAGAATATAATTAAAACTAAGATAACCACAGCTTTATCTTTAGTGCCTAATTAAAATTATGTACATTTAGAATTGAAGATAAATTTCTACCTATTTCAAACTTGGTTGAAATAACAAGAAAATTTATACTTGTTCAATGGCTTGTAGGATAGAACAGTGAAGAGTATTTTTTCTAGAACTCAGATCATTTTGATAGATTTTTACTAACCGAGGAATAACCACTTCAGAAGTCAGTTTTCCATAGATTGAAAACAGCTTTGGAGCAGGAAAGAGCTTGAGAGAGATGACTAGAAGAAATGACTAAAGATTTGAGAATTATTAAATTAATAGCATTTATTAAATTTCTGCCATGCTCCAAGAGCTGTTACAAGTGCCTTCCAAATAAGCTCATATAATCATCTTGTAGTTATATGAAATCGTACTTTTTTCCCTCCATCTAATAGATGAAAACACAGAGAAATAAGGTGTAATTAGGGTTCCACAGCAGTATCAGGCAGTTCTAGGATACATTTCACTTCAGAAGACAAACGTGAATTATTTTCCTGTATTAAACTCACTTAATTTAGAATCAGTTATAGAGAGACATGAAATACAGTATTTAAAGTTAGGGAGTTTCTAGGGATATACCCTAGGAATACAGAAATACAATACAAAGATGCCTTCTGCACACCCTATATTCATTGCAGTGCTATTTACAATAGCCAGAATCTGGACAACAGATGAGTGGCTAAAGAAATTGTGATATATAGACACAATGGACTACTATACAGCTGTCAGGAAAAATGGAGTCATGAAATTTTCCTATACATGGAATCACATGGAAATAAATCAGTGAAAATAAATCAAAAGGAGTGAAATAAATCAGAAGGAGAGAGAAAGATACAGAATAGTCTCATTCATCTATGGAATTTAAGAAAAATAAGAGACAATAGAGATAAGGGCTGGAAGGACCTGCCATGGTATGAAGCTTACCATGAAGAGTGGTGAGTTCCGTTAGAGAAATAACTACACTGACAACTATCATGACAATGGTAGTGAGTGAGAGAAATAGAATGCCTGTCTCGAATACTGGCAGGCTGTAGGGGGAGGAGGGGAATGGAGGGCATTGGTGGTGGGAATATTTGTACTGATGAAGGGGAGTATCCTTTTTAATAACTGAAACCCAGCTACAAACTTGTTTGTAATCATATGTTTGTAATAAAGATATTAAGTAAAGAAATAATGTTAGGGAGTTTTGTTAATTAAAGTAAACCTTCTGGAGTTGTGGTTTAGGAAAATTATCTGGGCTGAATTAAGAAATGTTGAAGGGATAGATAACAAAATGAGAATTAAAGTTGTGTAGGGTAGTGGCCAGAATGATAGCACAGTAGTAGGTAGGGCATTTACCTTGTACATAACCAACCTGGGACAGATCCAAGTTTGATCCCTGACATCCCACCTGGTCCCCTGAGCACAGAGCCAGGACAGGTGTGGCCCCAAAACAAAACAAAACAAAAAAAAGAAATGAAAAGCAAAGGAAAAAAAATCAAATGGGTTATTTTTCAGAATACCTGGGCTCAAATTGCATGATTATGTTAATTAGAATCTTAGAGCACGTTATGCATAATCAGTACCTCAAAATTTCCCTAGAGGGTTTCCCTGTGAGAAAAATAACAGTACTTAGCCCAGGGAACAAACAAGTCAGCATGCAGTTAGATAATCACAGTAAGAGGTAATTATCACTTTTTGGGTAGTTGTAGCAGACTAGAAAATGTATGCAAGACTAGAGATGTAAACTCAGTGGGGTTGGAGATGGCTGCTTACTGGGGTCATGAGTTTGATTCCTGGATTCACCTTCATGCACTTGCAGTTCGTCTTTTGGAACCCCTGCTGTGTGATCTCTGACCTGCTGAAGCTAGGAGAATTTGAGAACACTGCAGCTACAGAGCTGCCCGGCAAGCATGTTTGTGAGCACTGTGACAGACATATTCCACTGTAGTGTGAGGACCATAGCCAGAATGTGCTAAAGCATCTTTTAAGTGCGTTCTTCATCTAGTAATTCAGCTGATTGTGAGCACCTGAACCAGATGTCTGTATGTCCCCTAAAGCACATCCTAATCAGGTAACGAGCATGTGTGTTACCCAGTCTACCCAGTAACTAGATCAGCAGAAGAGGGAAAGGGACTTGTATAAAAAGGAAATAAAAACAATCAGGACCTTATGATGGATGGAAGGCTTGGTTTTAGGAAGATACTAATGTCCATGTTCTTTTTTGCTCTGTAAATGCTATAAAACAAAAAGGCCCTTCACAGTAATGCTGTGTTCATTTTACAGGTCCACACACTGATAGTTCTGGAAAGCAAAATAGCTTTCACAGAGTCTTAACAAGCAGATAGTGGCACCAGGAACTGAAATCAAGTCACATGCTCTTTTCTTGAGTCTCAGGCTATTTATGCATGGAACAGTTCTTAAGGGACTAGGTAACATGTCAACTCAGAGCTAAATGCCACACACAGAAGAAGTTCTTTTAGAGAGGTGGAAGAGGGTATGTCAGAAAGTATCATCTGTACCACATCTGTCTTGACCTGAGTGTAGAAAGAAACTTGTGTATCTTCTTTTAGTAAAGCCAAGAATGATGCTGCAGCAGAGGAAGTATGAAGGTTGTGTACCATTGTTAATCAGGGAAGTGAAGCTGATTTGGAGTTGACCATTGAATGTTGCAAAGTTGAATGTTGATATATGTGAGTGTGTCTGTGTGGGGGAATGTATGATCTATGATCAACAAATATTAACTTGAAATATGAGGCTGAAAGTATCTCTCTCTTGTTTTGTAGCCACACTGGCAGTGCTCAGGGACTGCTCTTGGCTGTGCTCAGAAATCATTCCTAGTGGTGCTTGGGCACCATCTGTCGTGCAAGGGATTGAACTGGGGTCTGTGTGTACAAAGACAAGTACCTTAATCCCTGTCCTATTTCTCCAGGATATTTATCTGTATTTTTGAGAGACTGGGAGTCTTGGAAATACAAAACTGCTCAAATGGATCCTAACCACATAACAGTTTTTACAAGACTCTTAATGAGAGCAATATGAAAGATATTGTTGAGGTCTAAGATTCAGATGACAGGGTGACAGGTAACAGAAATAACTGAACATTGGAAATAAAGGATAAAAATAAACTAAGAGAGACTTAGCAATATATGATATTTTGGACCTTACTATGGACTTGAAAGGGGAGTAGAAGAGAATATGTGAAAGTAATAAAAGGAAAAGTTTTGTTTCTGTGTTATGTGACTGAGGTGTGAAGGTACTATTAAGGAAGAAGGTAGAGGAAGAAAATTGGTTGGAGGAAAGATGAGTTCAGTTTTAGGCATGTTCAATTGGAGATGACTCTCCAGGTTGAGAACTGTCTCTGTTGCAAGGACTTAGTTTGGCAGTTTAAAAGATGACATATGTAAAGATAACGTATAAACAAATGAGCATTCCTATGTTGAACTAAAATTTTGTCTAGTATACTAACCCTATTCTAATAGTGTATAGGTTGTATAGGATGACTGATAAGTGTGGTCATATATTTACATGAATATATATGCATATATAAAAGCTTCTTTATAATTTTTCATTTAATCATTTTAGCAGCCATTCTTAGGATTAAAAAATGTTGGTTCTCTCACCACAAAGAGTGATGAGTTTAGTTAGAGAAGTAACTACATTCGAACTATCCTAACAATGAGAATGTATGAGGGAAATAGAAAGCCTGTGTAGAGTACAGGCAGGGATGGGGTGGGGTGGAGGGAGAATTGGGACATTGGTGGTGGGAATGTTGCACTGGTTATGGGGGGGTGTCCTTTAATATGAGTGAAACCCCACCACAGTCATGTTTGTAACCAAGGTGTTTAAATAAAATATTAAAAAAAGTGTTGGTTCTCCAAGTTGATGATTTGGTTTTTATTTATTGACTGAAATTCTAATAAAACGAGAACTTTCTAGCAACTATTTAATGACCCTAAAACAGTGGTCGGCAACCTTTTCTTTCAACTGAGCCAAATCTTGCCAAAACCATGATTGAAATTTATTTTGAGAGCCACTTTTTTTTTTTTTTTTTTGCAGAATTCAGGGGTTACTTCTGGCTCTATGCTCAGAAATCACACCTGGCAGGCACAGGGGACCATATGGGATGCAAGGATTCGAACCACCGACCTTCTGCATGTGAGGCAAACGCCTTACTTCCATGCTATCTCTCTGGCCCCAGAGCCACATTTTTTAAAATGAAAATACATAGGATGGTACACTGTTTTTAGTTTCAATAAGTTTGCATTGAGAATATTCTGCACGCAAGTATCCACGTAGGTCGGGAGGATACAAATAACACAACTGATAAACAAAAACTTTAGAACGATATTATCGATAACATTAAATTCCATAAAATTTGCCTTACAGGGGCCGGGCGGTGGCGCTGGAGGTAAGGTGCTTGCCTTGCCTGCGCTAACCTAGGACGGACCGCGGTTCGATCCCCCGGTTCCCCATATGGTCCTGTGCCTGCCAGGAGCGACTTCTGAGTGAATAGCCAGGAGTAACCCCTAAGCGTCACCGGGTGTGGCCCAAAAACCAAAAAAAAAAAAAAAAAAAAAAAAAAATTTGCCGTACAATGTAGAGAAAATTACATCCTGACAATGACTGACAAAGTCACAAACACTAATGTGAATATTGGCCTTGCATTTTCTTGGGTAGTTTGAGTAAGTCAGGTTTGTATGTTGTTGTTTTTAATTTTAGGCACCATTCCAGGTTCTCATTGATGAGACGATTTCTCAATTTACT
>PVKC010037724.1:0-12918 GCA_004027635.1 Crocidura indochinensis
AAAAAAGAAAAAGAAAAAAAGAATGCAGTTAGAGGGGATGGAGTGATAACACCGTGGGTAGCCTTGCATGTAGATGGCCTGGGTTCATTTCTGGCATCCCATATGGTCCCCAGAGCTTGCCAGAACCAGGAGTAACTCTGATCGCTGCCGCTGGATGTGGCCCTAAAACAAAAACGAAAAAAAAAAAAAATAGAAAGGAAAAGAATGTAGTCAGAGGAGAAAGGCTCTAAAATGTAGAGGTCTTAGGAGACCAGAAAGAAGAGAACAGGGAAGAGATATGAACAAAAGACATGAGTCTAAATCTTGCTTATCCATGAGGTTGCCATGTCACCTAAGTCAAGTCTAGCTTCTCATGGACACTAAATTCCTAATTTCTAAAAGGGCACTCAATAAATAAAGGCTACTTACAATAATCGGCAATTATCTTTGTTAATGCAATGAGATGTAAATAAAGTTAAAGTTTTTTACATTTAAATAGATCTATACTGAAAAATAACATACCAGAAATATAGCATTGAGAAATAAGCAAATTGTTTTAATCTTTTTTATTCAGCAAAGATCATATGCTCATTGAGTCCAAATAGACATAAATTAGTGCATTCAGATTCATTAGGGTTTATTGTGGTTCTAATCAGAATAATTACTGATCCCGGCTCATTTCTCTTTCCTTAATTAGTCTGTATTGTGGCTTTTCTCTTGCTGTCAACCTAGCCTTGTCATTTCGTGTCCAGAAATCTGTAGCAATTTAGTAGTATCTACCAACTACATAGCAGCCATATAAAGAATTTCATAATTACTTTCCAAGGCATAACATGTTGTAAATTCTTAAATCTCAGATCCACACTGATTACCCTCTCGCACATATACTTTCTTCTTACTAGCAGAATCTCGGTTTTATTCCAATGTACCTTCCCCTGCACTCAGGTAATGATGGCGACCTTCTTGCTAAGGATTATAGTCTGAGATCTGGCTTTGTGATCCATTTGCAGTCAATGAGGAAAGAAGACAAGTATTAAAGGATTCTTCTCAGCAATATTTTCATTCCTCAGAAGGCAACATTAGAATTTGCGGACCCATTTTTCTGTGTGATAGATATTGTCGTGCCTGCAAGTGACAGCGGAATGGATGAAGTCATCTTGCAAACAAGAAAAGCAGTCATGAATGAAATAGTCCTTGGGGACAGTAGGGATGAAGAGATGAAAGAATCCGGTATCCTCAATGATGTCACTGTGTCACTGAATCTTCCAATCCTGCCACTTGCCTTGTAAATCACTTCCTTATATTTTAGGTAAATTTGAGTGAGGATTTTGTTTTGTGCAGATCTCCTAGCAGATGAACCGAAGTTTTTTCCCCACACACATTTCCACTCTAAAGCAGCACTGATTTTTCTTGATCTCTGGGTAGGTCTAGGATTGGAAGTAGGTGTTCTAGCATAAGCTCAGGGAACATCAATAACCTTGGATATGGGCCGGCATAATATGTTAATTCACAGCTCTGGATGGTTACCTAGAAAGACCCAAAGATAAAATGTCTAGAACTCACAACAAAAAGATGATAATTGGCACAAACAGTTTATCTCTGGTTTTTCTTATATAATAATGTTCTGCCTGTCCAGGTCATATGTTCCCCAAGACCCTAGACCTAAAATAAGAAGACCACTTCTTCTGATCCCTTCTTCCATAAGGTTGCCAAATCTGAGTCATTATCCAATTACAAGAATTTCAATAGAGACCGCTAGGGTTAGTACAGAGACAAAGCACAGGTCACATAGGAAAGAAACAGATTTACACAAATACCACTTCCACTTGAGCAAGAGGTTTAAGGGGCAGAAACACTTAAGAAAATAGGAGTAATGCTGTGATTAGTAGTCTGAAAGCAGACCTGCCAGGAAAGAAAAGGGGAAAAATATCACAATCATCAAGAGTTACTGGCTACTTTTTTCACATGCACAGATTTATTGTAAATTGAAATTTTCAGGGGCTAGTAAAATAATGTATCCATCTACCAAAAAAAATCAGAAATGATAATTGACTATGGAGGGAAGAGATGGAGAGGAATTATTGCTTGGGTAGCTGCTAATGGGGGTTGTGAATGAAATAAAAGAAAAGACTACATAAATGTCTAATGGTTCATAATAAGCAGAAAAGGCAGTATGGCTAAAAATCAAATTAACCATTCCAATTTAATAAGCATTTTTTGGTATAAGAAATTATAAATTTAGCACATAATGGAGGGCAGAAAATGTAATGCATACAGATTTCATAATTTTATACAGTATTTGAGAAACATCAGTTAGAAAATGGAATGAACATTATAACTGGTGAAAATTTGCTAAAAGACCATAATTAAAACAGAATTGTAAATGGTGCTGTACCTTTCAAAAGGGTCACTATCAGGATTCCACTTAATGTCTTCATTACTAAATTGTAGAGAACATGGAAATACATTCAATGTGAAGAAAATATCTAACTGTGAGATGTCAGAGGCAGAAAAGAGGTAGAAAAATACCCGGAGAGGTCAGCAAAACCACAAATAAATAGATCAGGAAAAGCACCTTGAAATATGAAAAATAAAAATCAAGCAAAATAAACACAGTGAGTGAAATTCACTAGGAAAGATTTTGAAGAGAAGAAAGAAATGACAACTGTTGATATTAACTACAAGACAACTTTCACAAGAGAAACAGACCTAGTTAGAAAAAGAAAAGTAGAATTTATCACTAAGACACATTGCTCTACATATCTGGTTTCTAAAGAATTTGGCATAGCCCTGCCCTTATTTTCCTTATCCTACGTATGGCTGTCTTGGTTTCTGTAGAAAGCTTCATCTTTTTAGTTGTAATGAATGTATCTGTTACTAAAAGAGCCTAATGATCTTTCCTCTTAATGATATCAAAGAGAACAGGAGGCACTAAGAATGATTAGTCAGGCAAGGGGACAAGGGTGGATAAGGCTTGTGAAAGCTGAGGTTTTGTGAGGCTCATTACTTGTGCACTATGTAAGGCTCTCAGAGCAGAAGCTGCATTGTAGTAATTTTAATTTTTTTAGCATCAGAAACGTCCATAGAAATGCTCCAGGAGATTCCTTTGAAAATGGTCAACAAGGGGCCTGGGAGATAGCATGGAGGTAAGGCATTTGCCTTTCATGCAAAAGGTCATCGGTTCGAATCCCGGTGCCCCATATGGTTCCCCGTGCCTGCCAGGAGCAATTTCTGAGCATGGAGCCAGAAGTAACCCCTGAGCACTGCCAGGTGTGACCCAAAAAACAAAAAAACAAAAAAACAAAAAAACAAAAAAAAAAAAAAGAAAATGGTCAACAATTCAATTACCTCTCACAGGGAAAAGAGTAATAGCAGCTTATCACAACAGAAGTTTTACAAAGTTCTTACCTGAAAAGAAACGAAAGCAAACATTTTAGAAAGGAAAACACTATGTTGGAGGGTAGAGCTAAATGGAGAAAAATGGAATTAGGCAAAAGGTTAGGGATGGGGGGATGGAGTGATAGTACTGTGAGCAGATAGGGCATTTGCCTTGCACAGGCATTCCAGGTGATCCCCCAAATCCCAACAGAAATAATTCCTAAGTGCAGAGCCAGGAACAACCCTTAAGCCTAGCCAGGCATGGTCCAAAACAAAATAAAACAAAACTAAAGATTAGGAATGAGAACTTCTGTGCTGAGAATCTCTATTTATGCAACATATTCATTATGAGAAGTGGAAGCAGATTTGCCATTGGGAAAAGCAAATGTGAAAAAATACCAAAACTAGGCACCACAAGGAGAACCCCCTCTGGTTATATGAAAGAAGACAAATGGTACGTTTCCTCTACCCCTCACTGGACACTTTCTCAAGCAAGTCATTTCAAGTCAAGGCATAGAAATAAAGGCAGCAGCCATAGCCTTTCAGGGGCAAGTGCTCCTGACTTAAAAGATTCAAAAGAATCTTGGGTTACTCATTTTCTCTTCTGCCATTAAGAATGAAATATCTTTTATATGTAATCACTCAAGTTTCTAATGATATTTTCTTGGCAGGTCTAAGAAGAAAGCACCTATGTTAAGTGAGTTTTAATCTCTTAGATGGGACAGAAAATAGGGGTCCTGGTTCTTTTTGTAGCCATTCAATACTGATTAAAATGTAACATAAAAGGGCTATCCTAATGACCCTGACCTCAAGCAATCATGCTGAATTCAGCTGATCCATAAACTCTTCCTGATCGTAAGATCTGTACAAGACACTTAGTACCCTAGCTCTAAGGTAAGAACCGGTGCTTCCCAAAGCCATAAAACTAGACTATATCAGATTCTTCCTCTCCCTATTCTCATGTATCTAAATAAATTTCAATAAAAACTCCCTTTCTTCACAACAAAGACTAGACTTTATCATAAACATAATACAGAGATGTTTTTGAATAGATTTATGAATAAAAATATTATAATCATCATTATCTGAAATGAATAATTGCCGAAATTATTTTCAGCTTTCTTTAACCAATGTCAAGTGTCCCCAGTATGCTGAACTTTTGATATCAGTAACTTCCAGTCACCCGAATAATCTTGTTTCTCTAAAGCCTCCTTAAACTTTCATGAAAAAAAACCAGCTAGTCATCCACATGGTTAGAGAAAGTAAACTATCTGAGATATCAACAGATATGAGTGAGGCTGCTCCAAGTCTGCTTTTTCAAAACATGTAAAGAGATGTGGGAAGGGCAAAAACGAGGATAGATGGCCTGTGTGGTGGGATGTGGGATGTTAAAGATACCCTTGAACAGGACAAAACAGAAGTTTAGAAAGAAGGTAGGAACGAAGCAATGAGACACTGAAGAAGGAGGAATAGGAATGAATGAGAGTTCTTTAAGGTGCTGAGGCTCTTGCTAAAGTCCAAATTTAGCACTAGAAATAGTCTGATACCACTCAAATTTCTATTTACTATCTTCTTACATATACCTTTAAGCCTTGAAAATAATTCTTTATAGCTCCTAGGGCACTTAATAACTACATGTTGTTTACTCTTTCTTGAGAAACTACATGAAGAAAGATGTGGTTCCTACCCTCAAGTGGCCCTGAGTCTGGAAGGGCAGATAACAGGAGAGGAAGAGCTTCCAAAAGGTGCTAATATGGGAACTAAATTTTGAGTTAGCAAAGTAGAGAAGCAATTATATTTGCATTATTGGTCTTAAATTACTACTTGCTAATTAATTCTACATCATTCTGATTTATAGTGATTATCTGGAAGATCATTTAAGAACTGGGACTACTTGTTATCACTGTTTCATTATAAATTAAAAAGATTGTCAATAAAAATTAAAAAGATAAATCTATCCACTGTAATGTCTCCTAGAAAAAAAGACTATATCTTCTCTTTGGCTGAAGTGGAGAGTGTATTCACAATTTCTTTTTTGAAAAGTGGGTTGGGTCATATCCCCTCTGGTGCTCAGAAGCTATTCCCAGTTCTGTGTTCAGGGGACCACATGAAGTTCTGGGGATGGATGTGGGGTCAGCAGCATTACAGACAACACTTTGTCTCTGGCATAAATAATTTTTAATTAAACTTATTTCACAGCAAAAGCTTTAAAAGCTTTCAAAAAGATCACATTTTGCTCATTTGAAATATGTGTGTATATTTTAACAAAAAATATACTTGGCAGCTGCTAACATAATTGGATGGCTACGCCTCACAAAAACTTGATTTCTTTTTAATCAAAGTTTTAGAAACATACTGGGTTTCTTGCCAGTGCTACAATAGTGAGTAATAAATACATCATTAGATCAATGGTGGTCTGATGATGGATTACTCAAAAGATAATTCCAGCCAAGAAGAATAGCTCAGAAATCTTCTTGTGAAAAGATTAATAAAATATTGTTTAGAACATAGGTACTGAATTAAAATAGCAGGAAAGAAAACACTGAAAAATAGAACAGAATAGTCACGGGTTTATAATGTACTACTATTGATCCAGGGTTTTCCTAAGTACTCTAGGGCAGCCACACTATTATATATGCCTCTGATTAGGTCCAGAGATAAGAAGGAAAAAGTAATATATATATATATATATATATATTTATATAAAAGAAACTAACCATAGGAAGGCCTGCTGCTATAATAAATTATTTAAAACAAGCAGGGCAAGCAGGTTGTGGAAACAATATAAAACAGAATCAATGCCCTAAGAAACCCCAAACCATCAGCATCTCTATAAATTTCTTACTACCTTGCCTCACATTTTATTGAACATATTTCTTTCCAACCCCTTCCATCCCACCATACCCCCTACTCTTTATTTTTTGCTATTTTATTTGCTATTTTATCAGAGCTTAATATTTGTTTTTCTTTTGTAGCCCAGAATGCAATCTTCACTTGTCCTTCTCAGCTTGTATAGGAGAGTATCTGTCAGGCCAAAGATGAGTGCATTTGTAACTACATTCATCTGGATTTTTAACTTTCCCATAGAAACTATAAGTTGGAAATACCTAATATGACACACTTATCAACATGACTCTAATAATATCCTCTTTCTGTTTTCCTTATAATTATTGTTATAATTATTTTTATAATTATCTATATAGCTAAAAGATAGAGTAAAATTTCTGTTGCTCAATGATTATCCTTTCTTGGAGGATGTATGAGATTCCCTCAAATTAGAGTGAAGATAGGCTGTTGAGAAAGTACTTTAGAGGCGAAATGGTTAAAAGTGCCTAAAATTTAAGCACTAGGGGATATTAAAATGTCAGGTTGATTTGAAAATGAATTTGTATAAGAAGATTTGTCATGGAAATAAGGGTAAGGAAAGAAGGGTCAAACATTTGAAAGAAATTTGTCAAAAGAAATTTTCTGAAAGTGTCATGGTTTTAAAAAGAAGAGTAAGAACTGTTGCTTGGAAGCTTGCAGTGACCTATGGCCCAATTTCAAGAAAAGTAGCATTCTACACTATCTGTTTATTTTTTTAAACTAGTCACAAAATAGGTTCCATTGTGTAATCTGAGCCTTAATCTTTAAATTTATTCTAGATCCACCCAATCATCAAAAAGTTGGGCACATGATCATAAATGACTCTATATTGCCAAAATAAAAACATTAGCAGTATCATAACCATGAAACAACAGTAAATAGGCAAATAGAACAGATCTAATATAGTCCAAAGAGGGTTTGCTGCCATTTTACTTTGTGACCTTTAGCAAATTATTCTCTGTCAGAGTTGTCTGGTTATGGTCAGGGTCATGAACCATTCATTGATTATATATGGTGGCTACAAGGTGGCATTCACTATAAATTTTTTTTCCTGTTTTTTGGCCACAACTGGTGATACTCAGGGCTTATTGCTGGCTCTGTACTTGGGAATTATGTCTGGGGGACCATATACGATGCCCATACAACCCTGGTCAGTTACATGCAAGGCAAATGCACCTCTCAGGCCTCTCAAGATAAACATATTTAAGACGTTAAAATGATAGATGATATGAATGACTAAGCATAACAATCATATCACCATAATTCTAATGAAAACAAGTCAAAAATACAATAACTGAGTTTTGAACAGAGATAGAAATAGTGTTATGCACTTTCACTAACAAGAGTCCTAACCACAGTGTTTAAAAGGGAAAAATTGAGAGAAGAGAATAGAGAGGAAAGAAAGAGAGAAGTAAGATGCCTTCCCCAGAGGCAAGCAGGGAAGAGGGTAGGAGGGAAACTGGAAATATTGGTGGCAGAAAATGTTTATGGGTGAGGGTGGTATACATTGTAAGCCAGAAACTCAATCATAAACAACTTCGCAATCACAGTGTTTAAATAAAAGGAAAGAAGATCAAAAATATAAGACCAAACTTCTCATTTTTGGTGCCATCTCCGAAATATGAAAGACAGTGTCTAAATATTATCCTTTTGTGACTATTGTCTGCTCATCTGTAGCGATGTAAAAAAAAAGTCCTACTCAAAGGATTGTTATGGCAAGTGACCTATAAACATGTCTGCCAAGTGCTCCTTAAAACAGAAATTGCTCCATAATAGTCCAAGTAATGATCCAGTGGACTGAAATCTAAGTTCCGTGTTCCAGCTTATCTATGCCCCTTTTGTCATCAGGGAAGTAAATATTTCTGGCACTTCTGACCTCTGAAAAGTCATTTGGTTTTTTAGGAGCTTGTTCATAGAAAGAAGGAAGAGTAGCAACTTCTTATTGGTTGTTTTAAATTGATAATTATGTCAGTTTGAAATGTGAGAAATTAATTCAAATGTCAGTATTCATACTATAAGTATGAAAAGGAATGGGAGATAACAAACAAATAAATAATTTATACTGATTTGAAAGCATCATAACCATGAAACAATAGTAAATAGGTAAACAGAACAATGAATGCTCAGCCCAGCTCTATGATGCTAAAAGAAACCTGTCTAATTAATCAAACAGCTCAAAACAATTCTCCTTATTTTCCTTACTTTTGGGGTCATACCCAGCAGTGCCAGAACTTATTCTTTGGCTTGTTCAAGGGTCACTCCCGGTGGGGTGTCACAGATTGAACTTTGGTCCATCACATGCAAGGCAAGCTGTCCTATTGCTCTGGCCCCAATTCAAAATATTTTTAAAATGACTTTCTGAAAAGTCATGATTCTTTTATGCTTCTGTATAGGTGGCCCAGAACCCTGTTCAGACCAAGAGGTTTTCAGCTACCACTTGCCAAGCAGCTCCTTAACCATAAATAACTCTGTGCTAGCCTTGCTGAGGTTCTCGCACTCAAGTCCTGAAGAGCTTTAGAGTTAAAGGTGACTCCCAGTGTCTGAGATTCTTTAATCATCCTATGAGAAATGTCAAACAAAGTGGGGTTGGCCTTGCAAAAGCACAGAATACTAAGGAACCCAGTGAACTGAGACCAGGCCAAGTACGGACTAGACCTGGAGAGGTCTTAAATTAGCTTGCTTTCCCAAGTCAGAGGCTGAGAATTGGGCTAGCTGACATCTTGAAATACTTTTAAATACCAGACAAAAGCCACCAGTGTTAAGGACTAAGTTAAAGCACCACATATACATTTTACAAGTCCTGTAAATTCTACTTGGACAATTTAAAACATTATTTGTTCAATCAACTCACAGAGTATAATTGTTCTTTTATATCATAAACACATTCCCAGCATTTCTTAAACCAGGTTTAAGGGGTCCTTAGACTCAGAATTATCTGTGGATACTTGTTTAAATAGTACAGATTTCTAAGCCCCAGAGTACTGACTAGACTGGACTGGAGACCATGAATTAAAACCCAAGGAGTAACTCAGTTGTTTTAGATAAACCACAGCAAGGCAGGGGGATTAATAGTGTCTACTAGTCTATCAGAAATTTAAAGACATTTATAGAATAAGTATTTGCATATCTTTTCAAAAATGTTTAAGTATCATAAAAATGAAAGCATACTTCTTGTGATGAGCTCTGAAGAACAATTCTAGTTTGCATGCCACATATAATAAAAGCAACATTATTAAAGTATAATTATGAGCATAACATGATTTGGAAAATATCAAGTATGCATCCAAAATATTGCCTTTATTTTGCCACCCAAAGTAATAATGCTATTAAAGGAAGTTATGGTCTTTTTAAGTATCAGTCAGTTGGTAGCAGGAACTTATTAAGCTATTATACTCCTCCCATTCCCTTTTAGTCATCAAAATTTTTGTGATAAAGTCCTCTTCATTATTTTTTAAATTACAAATTGTGAACCATCACAACTAGTGATTAGACCAAATATGAATTTACAACTAAGTTATAAATTCCTAAAAATATGTTCAGTAGAATTATTAGGCAGTGTTAACTCTAGTAGATTAACTCTAGCAGTTTTTGTAATAAAACTGTTTACTTCTATTAAGGAGGGTTTTTTTGGGGGGGGGTTGCAAAACAATTCACTTTGAGTGCATTCTTTTAAGAAGCAAAAGGAAACAGTTTTTGATATACGTGCTACTGTTAAGCAGTAAATCAGTGCTGCATGCATGATGATGTGACAAGCAACACATCACTCTTCTCGAATGTTTTTAGATTTTTCATCATACAAACACAAACTCCCCCAGAGCGTGGCTATAATTATTACACAAAACATAATTTTCCTTTTCTGAAGAATTAAACATTCCTTCCCTCACTCTTCACCCAAATTACAAATTCAGTCTTGGATATTGAAGAAAAATAGAATTTGCAAGGCCAGCTTTGCAGTGGGGTGTTTCCCCTCTAAGGGTCGACGGCCCTCTCCCCACGGGGCACCCCCTAGGGCTCTGACTGAAGTGTACATGTTATGTTTTAACAGATGGGCCTGAGGCTGCTGGGCTGTAAAACAGGAAGGGGCATCTGTCCCGAATGCTTGTAAGTTCAGGGACATAACACTGACCCAGACAGACCAGGCAGATCCAGACACACTGACACACTCATCAAACACAGTACGGATCAGAGGGGTCTCTCTTCAAGTTCAAGGCTGAATTTCACCCTCCATATATTCTCACCCCATGCACCCATTGATTTCATACTCAAGCCTCGTATGCACATCTACACATGCACAGATATGCAAAAATAGCCCATGCAACTCCATGCCTTTTAAGACAGATTTATCTCAGCAGATTAGAATACTCTCACATTCCCTTACCCGGGTCTGTAACGAGTGCTCTCAACAGGTTTACAGTCACATCCAATAAGACACAGCGATAAGACTCAGCAGAAAAATACTGCGATCAATCTTTTCATCCACACATCATAGAAACTACAAGCATGTCATGACACCTAGGTGGGGGGGGGGAATTCATTCTACCCCTTAATTATTGAGGGGAGAGAGAGAGAGAGAGGAAAAAAAAATCTAGTCCAGACTGAGCCACAGAGGAAGTGACAGGTTTAACCTTGACTCCTGTTGTCAAGTTCCAGTCTCAACTTCACCCCTTAAAACACACACACAGGGACCCAAGGCAAACACCACCGGGCAGTCTGGATGTCCCTGCCACTCGGGGTCTGGATCCCGGTCCAGCAGCTGCTGCTCTGCTCCCCAAATCCCACCTCCCCACCCACCCACTCACCCCAGACCCTTCCTGCCTCTCCTCTCCAGGTCGATCCTTGCAACACTCGGTTGCAGTGCAGGTGCTTGCGTCTGTCTGTCAGAGAGCACCTGCGAGGGACGGAAAAAACAATGGCTCACCTCCAAGAGTGGCGTGTGCCGTTCGAGAAATAACTACACCGGGAACTCTCCTAAGGACTGAATGAATGAATGAATGAATGAATGAATGAATGAATGAGGGGAGCAGAAAGCCCCGTCTGGAGCACAGGCCGGGGGTGGGATGGGGAGGAGGGAGATTTGGGATATTGGTTTGGTGGGAAGGTTGCACCGGGGAAGGGGGTGCTCTTTGCACGACCGAAACCCAACTACGATCATGTTTGTAATCAAGATAATAATAATAATAATAATAATAATAATAATAATAATAATAATAATAATAATGGTGTGATAAAAACGAATGCAAGAAAAGAAAAACCTGACTGAATCCGAAAGAAGCCCAAAGCAATGGCAAAGTTGAATCGAAGAAGCCTCGGGGCGCCCCAAGACTGGGGAACAGCACCAGCACCGGACGCGCGCCCCCATCCCGTTCCAGGCCCCCGCCCCGCGCACCCCGGATCCCGCGCGGCGCAGAGCCCGGCGCTCGGGGCAGCGGCTCGCTCGCTCACCCTGCTGCTGCTGCTGCTGCTGCTGCTGCTGCTGCCCGAGTCCCGCCGAGGCCGAAGCCACGTCCCCGCCGCAGGTCCCCGAGTGCGACGCGCCTCCCGCCGCCGGCTGCTGCTGCTGCTGCTGCTGCTGCTGCTGCTGCTGGGGTCCCGGGGAAGCGAGCACATTGGCGCCGCGCCTCGCCTCGCAGCCCGCTTCAGCAGCCTCCGACGCGCGCTCCAGCCTCTCGGACTCCTCTGCGACTGAGCCGGACGGCGGGGCTGAGGCTGAAACCAACGACTCCCAGGGAGGCGGGGCCCGGAGGCAGGAGAAGGGCGTGGCCAGGCTCGGGCACGCCCCATAGGGGCGGGGCTTCCCTCCGCCCGTGACGGACGCAGCCGGCGACCAACAGCAGAAGCGCCCGGACTCCCGGCGCTCCTGGGCGGGGCCCAGATATAGCCCCGCCCTGTCCCCACCGTCCAATCATCGGCTTCTCTGGGCCGAAGGGGCGGAGCGTCGGCGCCTGGGAAGTTGGCAGCGCCGAGTTAACCTGACAGTCTGCCGGCGACCGCGGACGGGGCCGGTGGCGGCGGGATTTCTCCCCACCCCGGCGCCTCAGAAGAAGGACGGGCTCTGTGCAGGCTCGCAGAGAAAGGAAGAAAGGCCCCCTGGGCGGAGAGAAGGCAGAAGCGGGAGGCGTCTGGAGCTGAGTGCCCCCCCGGAGCGCCGGCCCCAGCGTCGGGTTGCCGATCCCAGACTCTGGGCTCCGTGGACGACGCGCAACTTGGCTCCCAGGGGAGCTCCAGCGACGGGAGGCAGCCGACACCCCAAGAGGGCCGGTCCTGGGCCCGGGTCTGGGAGCTCACCGAACTCCGACTCCGAGCTCCCCGAAAGTTCAAGACCCGTCCCCCCTCAGCCCCTTTCCAGGCGCTTCGGGAAAGCTCGCAAGGCTCCTCGGGCACTGGCGCAGAGCCGGGGCGGGGAGTCGAACTGGGGGTACGACGCGGACTGCGAGGGGCCCTTCCTGCCCTAGGGCCTCGGCCTCCAACGCCGGGGCTCCTCCTGCAGGAAGCCTGGTCCGCGGGAGCGAGCAAAGTTCTGCCAGTGCGAGTTCTCCGGAGCCCCTTTGGTCCCCCAAGTTTCTCCCACAAAGGCAGGTGCGCGTGGGATCGCAGAAAAGGCTCCTGGCACACACACACACGCACACACACACACACATCACACACTCCTGGCACACACAAACACACCACACACACACAAACACACCCCACTATTAC